>CAUYLG010018019.1:0-126178 GCA_963573385.1 Cacajao melanocephalus | reverse complement strand
CTGTTTTGTTTATTTTGAGTTTGTTGTTTTTTGATAATTATTTTTATGTTTTTTTTTATTTTTCCTCTTACTCTCCCTCTCCCTCTCCCTCTCCCTCTCCCTCTCCCTCTCCCTCTCCCTCTCCCTCTCCTTCTTCTTCTTCTTCTTCTTCTTCTTCTTCTTCTTCTTCCTCTTCTTGTTCTTCTTCCTCTTCTTGTTCTTGTTCTTCTTATTTTTTTTTTTGAGATGCCTTACTCTGTCGTGAGGCTGGAGTGCAGTGGTATGATCTCGGCTCATTGTAACCTCTGCCTTCTGGGTTCAAGAGATTCTCCTGCCTCAGACTCATGGTACTACAGGCACATGCCACCATGCCAAGCTAACTTTTGTATTTTTATTAGAGACAGAGTTTCACCATGTTGGCCAGGTTAGTCTCGATCTCTTGACCTCATGATCTGCCAACCTCGGCCTCCCAAAGTGCTGGGATTACAGATGTGAGCCACCACACCTTGCCTATTCATTTTAAATGATGCATGACTATGCCAAAAATAAAATACCAGACAAACATTTTAGAATAATACTCAGGAACCTCCATAATATTGGCCTGATAAGATGTCTTACCAGCTTCATTGTTACTTTCTTTTCCAATTTTATAATCCTGTTATTTTATTCTGGATTTCCTTAATGGAAATATTTGTTTACATCCCTTACTAAAATTTTCATTTATAAATCTGTAAAATAAAAAAAAAAAATCCATGTTGTTTAAACTGTTTTTTGCATTTTTTCAAATAAATTTGTTTCCACTTGGATGGTACTTCCTATTGAACTTTTATTTTAATGTTTCAGCTTACATGTAAAAATCACACTTTATTTATGCTTGTAGATTTTTTTTCTGATTTTGCCAGGACCTTTTACAATTATTTCATATATTTATAATCAATCATATTAAAATTAATGAATAAATAATTTAGTAAAACAATATCTCAAATGATAACAGGGAAGATACTCTCTCTCAAAAGTATTAAATATTTTGCAGTAGAGAGAAAAGAGACTTAAAATAGGAAGTATAGGAAGTTGGGCATTAATGAGCACTCTATTAGCTAAGGGTACTAGTTGACTATAGTAACTTTATTAGGATTTTGTGTGAATTGTACTCAAAAAGACTATATATATATTTTTTTCTTTTTAGGTTAGTGAACAGGGAGGTTCAAATTTTTTTTTAAGATTAATTAAATAGAACACTTTTTTTTCAAAATTTTCTACCCCAGGGCACATTCCATTTATCTTAATTTTCTCTCATATAGCTGAGGCTCAAAGTAGAATACATTATAATCACATGTTCTTAAATGTGATTGTTACAGGCATTTTGTGATTAATGCAAGTGGGCATTACAGGTATAGAAATGCTGCTAAGCAGTTGGGATTGGAAAAAGGTATTCTTCATTATCGTAGTAAAGAACAGACAAATGTCTCAAAAAGTCATCCAGTAATTTGTAAATGGTTGGCATTGTTGCTCAATGAAAGAATCACTTGTTAGACAAAGTTTTACATATATATGAAGATTTTAGTGTTTTTCAATTTTTCTTGAAAAGTGGTTGGTCTTAAATATCTTTGCATAACTTACAGTACCCATTAAATGCATACTGACAGTACCCACTAAGTGCATACTTCTGGTGCTGGGCGCTGTAGGACTTGTTCATAGTTCTGTATGATCTCCCATCCGGCACCTTCCTTCACAACATGAAAGAGGTTGGACAGTTGCTAGGAGTATTCCTGAAAGTTATTCCTATTGTTGGATGTTTAGCTATAATCTAACTAAAATATAAGAGACTACGAATCACATAAATATGCAACACAACATTGAAACTAAATGAGCAGCCCACTCATGTCAGCCATGGTCTCTCTAATACCACATAGAACTAGATAAAGTGTGGAAGTGGGAAAATTAGAGTATGAAGAAGATGTCTAAAACGACTACAATTATTACCTTTTGCAAATTTTACAAAAATATATGCCCATGAGAGTCTTAGCCAATAGCAATTATTATCTTTTTCAAATTTTACAAAAACATATGACCATGAGAGTATATTGCAGTAACAATTCTCTGGGCATAGAAAGGAACCCTTGTAAGTGAGGGGCTTGGTTGGTTAAGCTTCATTAATCCATATGCCTTTGAACAGCAGCTGGCTATAGCCATGCATTGAAGCAAACAGATAGAAAAGCAACAGATAAAAGAGACAAGTTGAAATATACAAAGCTGGTTTTAAAGATACTGAGCATGAGGATCACGATTTAGGCATTTTAATTTGTTCTCCTCTGCACAATCACTTGGACAACAGTGACATCTGAATTAGTGAGAATCACTTTGCTTTTCAGATATGTATTGAATGCCTATTATGTTCAATGCACTGGTTACTTTCCCTCAATCTATATAGCAGTTTAGAATAATGATGGAACATGTTACAGAGATTATAAAAACAAGCAACTATGTTATTAGAGCCATAATATATAAATTAGGTGTGACAGAATTCATATAAGGGAGCAAATTATTTTATCTATTTGAGAGGATCAATTTTCAAGTAATATATAAGGTTTGAGGGGTCTTGAAAGTTAACAGGTTTAAGAGGAAAAAAAATCCAATGAGGATAGGAGATATCAACATGAGTAAATATGTTTTGAAAGGTAAAATTTACGAAGATAATAGCCTAGCATGCAAGGTCTTTGATGATCTCTGAAGAAGTTTTATTTGGCCAACTTAACTTCCTTCATTTATCTCACACACATGAGCACTAGCTGAATTGGTATTTCCAAACCCTGAGTCACCTCCCAGTTCCTGAGTCTTTCACCTGCAGTTCTATGTACCAGGATTGTCTTTTGTCATTTGCTTCCAATGACCTCTTGTTCATCCTTAAGTTTCACCTCATTGTTGCTCTCCTGTAAACTCCTTTCTCCTTGTTGATAGCATAATGAATTATTCTTCCCTTTGTGTTTATATAGCATTTTGCATATTACATTTTGTTATGGTGATTTTGTATCTGACACTGCTTATTAAACTGAAATATTTCATGTTTAGGATAATGACTAATTTATCTTAGTGTCCTGTATGTGCTTTTCACAGTATGTTGCATTTAGAGGTTTTCAATAAACATTTGATGAATAGAGGAAGATATTTTTAAAAATATGCAGTGGCATTGTGAATATCCCTTAAGGGTCTTCTTTCATTACTACTGTATTCCTGAGAAAAATTGCAGATAAATTCATTCTAGTTTGCAGTGTATTTTAGTTTGGAAAAAATAAAAACTTACAAAAAAAAAAACCAAACAAACATTGAGGATACACACACACATACACACACACACACACACACACACACACATGCAAACACATATTTAGATATTTATGGCCTAAAATGTGTATAGAGAATACACTTTGTTTAAATTAAAAGAATACAAATATATAAATCTGTTGAAATTGCTAAATATTACAAATCATCTGTCTCATCCATATTTATTGACTTGCCTTTTTATGAATATTACAAAAAGAATAGGAAAGTAACAGTGAGTTTTACAATAGTCTACCTAAACATGTCAGCTAATTGCTTTCCTTTTCTTGATACATAATTAAGGTGGTAAAAAACTGATTACTGAATTTTGGTAAATTATGTGAAGTGATACATTGATAAGTTCTAAAGCATGGTAATATAACAAATTATGTAAATGTTATCACCACATTTATCAAAAAGAGAAAATCTTCAATTTTACTGGAACTACTCTTTGATCAAGACATCAATGTGCAAATCCTTATAAAATTATGTGTGAAGTTGAAAATACAATTTAAGCATTAGCTGTATTGCATAGAGTTCCCTCTAAAAATTGAAGACAAAACACATTTTTTGCAATCTATGTGAGAAACGATAGAAAATCATTTCATGGGTGGAAGGAAGAACATTCTGATGCTGAGGAGACTATTGTTGATTCCTTAATACCATTAGATTATTTTTTCTTACTAGTTCAAATTTATTAGGGTGATACAAATGTAACTGAGGTTTTTGTCATTACTTTTAATCCAATATGTGACCAGTATATGTCTATAAAATATAAAGTTTTTGCCATTAAATGTAATGGTAAAAACCACCATTACTTTTGTGCCAACCTAATAATTATAAAACTTTGTATTTGAAATAATAATTTAAGATATCATATAATCGAGTGTCCAGGATAGTATAATTGTTGCTATTTCTTAATGCAAGTATAAATTCTTAAAACTATAATTAAAATGTTCATAGACCCTTATGTCTGTTTACTAGATAAGAGGCAACTTAATGTAAGTAAATACTGGTTACACATTGCTCTGGCCACATTCTGGACCTTAGAAACTTTTTTACTAAACTTTCCCCAATATTTTTGTATGCAACTTGGGGATGTCATGTTATTTATCCTGAATCTTCTCCTTGAAGATTTGCTTCCTACCTGAATGAACTGCTTTACTTTCACAGCTTCCAATCCTCTATGAAAAAATGTCAGTCCTCTGATGTTTACAGTTACTCACCTCCACCTACTAAGAATTGTCGTTTTCCCCGGACACCACCTGGTCTCCCAGTGTGTCAAAGTAGGACACAGGGAAGGAATAGCCCTGTTTTCAACTCTTACCATCAGCACTCAAATCAACAATGCTTGAAATACACTCATTTGTAAGTTCCTCCATTTAACCAGCTGCCATATCTCAGGCCTCTGTAATGAAGCTCAAAAGTTGCCTCAGAGAAAAAGCTGGCAGAATATCATTTCCTTCACTATCCTTATCTCCATTATCCTTCCTTTCAGACTCCTGTATACACACACACAGGCAAACACATCCACATTTAGACATGACTCCTGGCACACAAATAGATAAAAGCTTAAACACCTAAAAAAAATGTTTAATCTTATTTATTTCTTTTCTCAATCCAAACAAAAGCCCTTTTACCAGCCAACATATGCAAATGATGATTTGGACATCTTTCCTGTCCATTCATTCAGCAAACTACTGGACTCTGAACACAAATAAGTATGTTATATTCCTTATGTTGTATTCTGGCCATCAAAAGACAAACACGATTTATACATATTGTTTTTACTTGTCCCAGTGTTTGAATTATTTTACATAAATAAGCAAAGAACAATTTTAAGTGAATGGATAGGTTCAAAGAAAAAGAAAGTCAACCTCACTTGGGTACATATTTATATCAACTACCTCATAGAATTTATTAAAGAATTGAATGAGTTAATATTTACAAAGTTACTATGATAGTGTTTGCCCATCATAAGGGTCATGCAGATAATAAACATAGCAATAGTCTGATTTGTGTTGATAAAATGTGCCTTGAGGGAAATAAATTAAAAAAAAAAAAACTACACTTCCCAGCCTGATTTATTTATTTTTGTCTATTACTCAATAGCACTCCTCCTGTCTAAGGATTTTGTGATTGCTTCTATCAGACATTCTTCTATGGTTCAGATCCAGGCTGATGTTGGCTGCCCCATCACAATATGTGGAATATTGTTTATACAGCTGCAGTTCCTTATTTTCTGATTACATTGTTTTTTATTTTGCCTCTGTGACTTTTCAAAATTCTGGTCTTAGATATCAGATGTAATGGTTGTTTTAATTAAACATTCAGCCTCTGACTTGACAAAGGCAATCTGAGTTACAACCAAATATTTCTAAATAAATTTAGACTTATAAAAACCTTCAAGTTTTCACAGCAGCTGCACCAGTCTACAATCCCACCAGCAGTGCAGGAGAGTTCCAGTTGCTCTGCGTTTTCTATATAAACTATTTGATTACCTAGTTTTAATTTTCAATGCGAATTTTTTAAATCACATTATTATATAGTATCCCTCATTTCTGAGTTTGGAGCATATGTGGAACCTCAAAGTATAAACTTGAACAGAAGTCATACCTAGAAAAAGTACAAATAATTCATACAGTGAATGATGTTTATTAATAAACTCTATAATTCACCCAATCTTTCTTTTGAATATGTTGCCCATTATTTGAATATAATAATGTTATTTTTTTTTATGAAAGGATTTTTTAAGTCTGAAAAGTTATGGGTTTTTGGATTCCAAAACAAATTCATTTATCAAATCAGATGATCATAATGCTGCATACATATGTCACAATATTATGCCAAAGATTCATATACTCATATTTAGGAAGCTTGCAGAAATTAACACTGCATTTTTTTGCATGAGGAGTACTCAGAAATGGTGTCATTTTTATTGCAATATTTCTAAAGCAAATGTATTGGGAAGCATTATCTAGCTAAAAGTTTTGAAGAACAATATTAATACTTCCTTTCAATCAGATCCAAAGCAGTAAAGGGTGTGTAGCTAAATGTAAGTGACGGGATGAATCTTTGAAAATAACACAAAAATAAACCAAATATAGGAAATAATCTTGGAAATAGAAAATGCTGATTAACTCAAATAGTTGAAAAAAGTCTTAGACTGGTGACATAGTTCATCCCAATTAACTTGTAAAACTTTATGGTATTTTCTACTGAAAATTCTCAAGTCTGCAAAACATATCTTGATGTAATATCTTGATGTATAAACATAAATGTAATATTGTATACACACACACATACAGAAATACAAACATGAATAATACACTTTCAATATATTTACATATTCTCCACTGGGTGGGTATACCAGAACAAGTAATGAGGAATACAAATCATTCCCTCTTGAGCATAAAGAATGAAACAACAATTGTGTTACACGCATAGAATCACATAGTAGTTTCCAACAAGACACCTGGAAACGTGCAGTTAGAGTCATCAGATGTTGCCTAGAAATGTAGTTAATGTGAATGAACTTAACTCCTACATGACATGTTTAACAGGTCTTGAGAGTTTGGTACCTCCCTGTTTTATTTATTTTGAAAATAATTACTTACTTCTCTGAGTCAAAAAGGAATGCCTGTAATTTGATTTCAGAGAATTTGTGATATTTGTAAGTTGGAATGAACAAAAGCAAACAGAAAAAGAATAACACAGAAGTCTGTCCCTGTGTCTTTGCATGCATGAAGAGAAATTTTATCTATACTAGATGTAGTTGTATGGAGGCAATTATTTCCTAAGGCAATTATTTCATTTGTAAAGGCACAGGAGAAAAGGGAAAGTAATTATAGTATAAAGTCATATAGTCTAATAAAGAAAAGGCCACTGTTTCAGCAGTGATGCAGATAACCATCATTTCATTTGCAGTCAAATGGCAGAGAAAAATGCATTAGTAAACTTTCCTTCTCAAACATTTATTGGCAGTTTATCTTGTTGTTTTCTTAGTCAATTTATGTACTTCATTAATCATTCAGTTTGACACATGAAAATATCTTATTTTATGCACTGCCAATATAGGCTAATATTGCAAAGGTGTAGTTTCTTGCATGACCATGAAAATATTAGAAGGATGATATATTTCATTTTATTATTTCTAAAAAAAAAAGTGGTTATGCAATAAAACAAATTAATTAAAACCCCGTGTTAATACTGAGTCGCTGTAATAAATTCATGAACCCAAATCAAACTTTTATTAAAAATATAAATATATATATATATATACATGCCTCCCCTTTCCTCACTTGGGAAAAAGGCCTGGCCGACAATATATATAATAACCACATGGAAAAGATTTAGATTTCTTCCCTCTGGCAACCAGTTTTCCATTTCCTAAAGATGCCAGGCTGAATTCTCTTGCTGTGTGAAAAGAATATCAATTTGTCTATAAATTGAACGTGAGTGAAAATGGCACAGAAGTTTCATTTCTAATAATATGTTTAGGCATTCTATAGAATATGATGTGTAAACCATAAAAAGTAAGACTTAAATCCAGAGTACTATAACACAACTATAGTAAAATGATTTAGATTGTGATATTGTATGGTTTGAATACATTTCATTTACAATGGAGGCAATACATACCTAAGAGTTAATATATGTTCGATGGCAGAACTTTTAAATATGAGACCAGTTAAAGGAAAAAAAAATAACTACTATCACAATGTTAAAATTCATTTTAAATGATTGACAGAATAATTGGGTCCAGGAATAATCAAACTTTTAACTTGTAAATAGTTTTTGAAATGTAAATGATCCTTGGAGATGTCCTTATACACAGAGAAAGGTCTCCTCAGGTGTAACCACATCCTGATCTTTCTTTTCTGCTACGGATAATGAGATAACATGGAGGGGAAGAAAAGAAAAACAATCATTCTCCTTGGTAGGTCTGGATTATAGATAGATACAAGAACTTCAACTTGTTTAGGAGAGACAATGAAGAGAGAGGTCAGAGAGGCATTGAGGCTGCTTCAGTTTAGCATGTTAAAATGCCATATTTGGGGATATTGCTTTCTGAATCCCAACAATTACAACATGATGGTTGGGTTAAAGAACAAACATCCTGATAAATAAATGCTGCTGGCTGGGCACAGTGGCTTTCCATCATGTTGGGAAGGCTAGGCAGGTGGATCACTTGATATTAGGAGTTTGAGACTAGCCTGACCAACACGGTGAAACCCTATCTCTACTAAAAATACAAAAATTAGCTGAAAATGATGGTGCATGCCTGTAATCTCAGCTACTTGGGAGGCTGAGACAGGAGAATTGCTTGAGCAGGAGAGATGGAGGTTACAGTGAGCCAAGATCTTACCATTGCACTATCCTGTTGCCTGGGCAATAGGAGTGAAACTCCATCTCAAAAAAAAAAAAAAAAAAGATGCTACATGTAAATTATTTTGTCTTTTAATTTTCTGGTTTTCAGGCTAGAAGGTGGAATTTTCCACAAGTGCTTCCTCTGTAGCTGTAAACCCCCCAGCAAAGAGAAACATACTGGAATGGCTCCTCATCTCCCCTCCTCCAATCAAGCACATACTTCCTGCCAGAGTCAGTTTGCTTCTCTTCACTCTTCAGTTATTTTAGATAATTGGAGTTTTTGTTTTTTGTTGTTTTTTTTTTTTAATCATATGCAGGTTTTATTGTTTAATTCTCAGGCTTTGTCATCTGGTAAATTATTTCGTCATACTTAGAAGTGGAAGACTGTTTGTGATAGACATGGGTTTCATCTGTGGGAAACTTTATGGGAGCCTCCAGAAGTGTTTTATATTCATTTATATTAGATTTTCTAGGGCACTACCGCTCTTGGAAAATGTTTTATTATATTATCAGTTTGTAATTTACTAGATTATGTAAGTAATTTAAGTTTAAATTATAGAATAGTACAGAGGTAAGCCTCAGTTACGTATTTTCAGGCAAGACTTTGTTTTCTGCCTAGAACCCATATCAAGGCAGGCAGGCTACATGGTTCTGTTCCTCTGTGATTTTTATTTTTAAAATAATTTCATTATTTCTCTGAGGATGTGACATTTGAAAGCCCCCACTTTGGATATTGCATTGTTTTTAAATTCATCCAAGGCAACATCAGCTGTTATTTTTGGTCCTTAATATCCCAGTTTCTTGTGTCCTGATATTAGCAAAAGTCTCCATGACGGAAATGCCTTCAGAGCACTCTGACACTTTTAACTCACATTATATTTTTTTGTTCCAAGGGGCTTTTGTTTTTTAACTCTTTCCTGATCTAAGGTGTTTATGCAACAGCAAATTATACATTCCAATATTTTGAAGTATCTTTTCAAGATACATCCCTTTGCTAAAAACAGAATACTATTTAGACTGAAGAAAGGGGAAAAATTCCTGTCATTGGCAATAACATGGATGGATCTATAGGACATTATGCCAAATGAAAAAAGCCAGATACATAAAGACAATTCCTATACCATCTCACTTATCTGTGAAATCTGAAAAAGATGAAATCATAGAAACAGAAAGTAGAAAGGGGTTTGCCACAGTCTGGGGGTCAACGGTGATGGAGTGATATATGTCAAACCACATAAAGTTTCCATTAGACAAGTTCTGGAGATCTATTATACTGTATGGTGTTTACAGTTAGTAATAATGTATTGTATACTTGAAAATTGCTAAGAGATCAGATCATAACTGTTCTCAACACAAAAATGATGCATATGTCAAATGAAGGATATGTTAATTAGCTTGATTTAACCACTTCACAAAGCATTTGCATATCTAGGTATTATGTTGTACTCTGTAAATATATGATTTTTATTTGTCAAGGATACCTCAATACAAATAAATAATAAAAAAGTAAAACAAGTTATGGCATTGTTTAAATAAAATCAGAAGTATTCCACTGTACCAAATAAGGAGCTATTTTACATAAATCTGAGAGGTGGTGATGGGGGTGGAATTCTTCAACCAAAGACTAAATGGCATAACGGTATAAATGCCGTGAACTCCTTGCTTTATGAAATTAACTCTGTGGTATAACTTATGCTTCAGAGCACCCTGCAAGATAAACCTGAATCCAGAGTCAAGCTAGAATCACATTTTTGCTTATTTTTCTTTCTTTCCTTATCCTGTTTTCCTCAACCACTTTTTCGTGGGAGCACTCCTTCAACAAATCACATGCAGCCAAGTCCCTGGATCAGGCTGTTTTTTAGAACCCGTAACTTAAAGTACTAATTGACTCCAAATTAATGATTTTAATCTTTTTATTTTCTTCTTCTTCATGAAAAGAAACAAAGCTTGGGTATCAGAGACAATATTGTCTATTATTATCACTTTTTCCTTCTAAAAAATGGTGAGTTTTTTTGTCATAATGGGACAATAAAGTATACTTCACCCATAGGGGAGTGGGAATAATAGTGATCATTTGCTGAACAATAATAAGTAGTATCAAACTTTATCTGAAGATAGTCTTAAAGAGAAGAGGGTGCATAACATTCCTAAGTAAGGAAAAAATACTAATGGAAGAAAACAGACAATATTTAGAAAACACTGACTGTTTCACATCTAAAAGTTCAAGGGCTTGAGAGAATTCATAAGAGCTAGAATTCCTTTACTTGATGTTGCTAGTCAGCTGGCCAAAAGTAGACTGATCAGAATGGGCATTTTATGAGCCAGTAGTGAATCAACTCATTGGAATATACAAAGCAAGACTTACTGTTCCCAAATGATCTTCAGGTTATATTTTTCTCTTCTCTCTATTCAAGTTGAGATTTTGACCTTTATTATTTAATTATCACTTTTTTCTCTTTTTCCTCTCTGGTTTTCGAATTCTCCTCAATTTGCAAATGGTTGAACTATTTTTTAAAATAAACTTCTTGTGTGACAAAAGCCCTGAATGAAGATTAAGCATAAATACATGAATATTACTGAAATAAATAAATCTCAACACAGTTTATAATTAGCTATCGATTTTAGCAAGCAAGTGAAAATAATTCCGCCAGAAAGTAAATTCTTATTAAATAGGGTACTAAAATATCATGAGCGGCTCTCAATCTTATAGGATGGAGATATTTTAAGGGGAGAAGTTCTCTAAATTCTGTTCCTAAAAACTATAGCATTAAATTCCTTTTTAAAAAGCAATGCAAGAGAGAAAATGGAAAGTGAAAAAAGTAGAAAACAGAAATTAAAACAAGGAAGAAAAGAAGGGAAGAAATAGACCCTGATTATTCCTTAGTGGTGTTGAAATATTTGAAAGTTAACTTCTATAGAAAAAAATAAATATGTCACCTCAAAGAAAGAGGAAATTTAAATATGTCAGATTAGTATGTTTTATATTTGGATAATTAAGAGTATGAGGTGATGATTATGTTTTTAAGCCAGCCAAGAGAAAAGTTAACTAACTAGTCCATTTTCAATTACCTTAACTTATTTTCCTTTATTTGGAAGAGTTAAATATCATGAGATTAATATGATATACCATGTTATGTCTTGAAAGAAATGTATCATTTCAGCAACAAAATTATTAGCAACATTTGCTCTGAATAACTATTCTATTTTCATATATGTTGAACTAGTAAAAATGTGTGCATTAATTTTTAATTGAAGTTGCCAAGACAAAGAGACATTTTAACTTTAGTATTCTACTATCAGTAGCAATTTAAACTACTAAAAAATGCTGTTCCCTGCTAACACTGATAATACGCATCCATTTTATAGAAAAACAAAAGAAGACTAATCAAATAATTTTTGATTTTGACCTATAATTATGGCAGTTATTTCATACCTTTACATTTTACAAAATACTGGATTGAAAAAAACTTTCATACTCTCTAATTTCATAAATATTTGTCATTCATTTAAGAGCTAATGTTGCAAAAGCAATTAACAATAAGGATTATTGGAAGGCCAAATAAATAAATGTTAAAGGAACTTACTTTATGTCAGTTTTCTTCTATTTCTTTATTCTATCAGCGGTACCAATATTGGAAATGAAATAGGTTTGTGAGTCATATAATTTCTGCACACAGAAAAGTAACACTCCACAGAAAAATTTGGCACTAATTCTTAATACATTTTTTAATATGAAGTTTTCTCAGGGAAACGTAATGTCAGTTGCCAAAAATATTCAAGAACCACGTACAGAAAATGCCTCAATTTATACAGAGTAATTGCACTATATAATGTAATCTTTGAATTATGTTTTGCTGATGAAGTCGCTGTGATAATTTTAGTTTCATTTTATCTTATTTTGATTTATGGATTCTGCTTATATGATACCTATTACAATTATTTCTTGCCAGCTGAGGCGAAAATATGATTTTCCATTGTAATTATCTTATATTTCACTTCCCAGAGTGGAAAGTCACAGTGAATGCATGAATTATAATTTTTAAAAAAAGCATTATAATAATTGAGTAAAACAACAATAGTAGTTTCTTCTGAGGATCAGAATTCTCACTGTACTATGCAGAAATAAGGATATAAAAGTGAGCAGTAGGTGGGTATCACTAAAAATGGCAGAACAGGGAACTCTAGGGCTCTGTCTCTGCACATTTATAACCAATAAGTGAGGAAAAACTCTCTAAATTTGCTTCTGCAGACTGTCGAATGCAGTCAGAAAATGACACAGCCAATACCAAAGTTAAGGAAAAAAAGAAGCTTTTGCATTGTAGTAAGAGTTCTGTTGCTCTTAAAAATGATTGCCTACTATTTCACCCTTCTTAGATGGGCAGAAGCTATGAAGACAACAGCCTATACTTTTGGTGTAGGTTTTGATTATCAGAGTTAGCAAAACAGATCATCTTCTTAAAGAATTGTGTCTGTGCGCTTCTGCCTGTCTTCTGGAGTCTCCCTTAAGAACTGACGCAAGGGATTGCCATTGTTTCACCCAATTTGAAACTCTCATAGGGCTGGGGTGGCTTTCTGGCGACTTTTTGCTGAAACATTCAGAAGCTAAATAAAGTATTGGCGGTAGTAGCCTGGGGCTAGGGAGAAAGAGAACAGGACAAACAATAGACAGAACAAAAATTTTGAGAAGAGGTTAGAAAAGGAGAATCACTAGAAATAAAGGACTTATAAAGCTCCCAGGTATATCAGGAAATATCTGAAGGCCGCATGCCTGCCCAAGACTGGACACATGCTCATAAAAGGCCTGATAAGACCTTAAATGTTCACCTCTGTGAACCTTCAGGCTCTATGCAAGCCGTAAGTAAAGGTTAACGCAGAGTTGTCAATGGCCTGAGAGCAGTAAAGGTATGCGCAGACACAGATCCAATATCCAAAGATTAAGAGAGTACTGTATTTGTTTTGCTTTGTTGTCTTTTATTTAATAAAAAAAAAACAAAAGGAAACTATCAAAACAATAGGTATTGCTAAGCTAAAGAACAGACTTCAGTGGTCACATTTGACAAAATACAGACTTTGTAAGATAGCTAAGTAGGACACTAAACAACAAGAAAAAACAGCCACCGTGCACAATAAGCAGCAAAACCAACCACCACCCACAGCAAGCTGCAAACTTCTTGGGGTTGAAGACGCAAAGATACCCACATCTGATTTTAAGAGTCTTCATATTATAATATTCAAAACGTCCACAGAACACAGTGTGAGCACTCAGTAGTATATAAATTTCACATTCTAATATTCAAAAAGTCCATTGTAACAGCCAAAAAAAATTGCAACACAGTATGGTGCATTCCCTGGGAATAAAAGAAACTAATAAAAACAGTCAGGGAAGTACAGACATTAGATTTATCACACAAAGACATCTCATATGGTATAAATATTTGTACCCTCCCGATATTCACAAGTTGAAATCTAATCCCCAATATGATGGTATTAAAGTAATCAAAGGTGATTAAGTCATGGGGATGGAGCCTTTACAAATGGGATTAATGAGTTTATAAAAGAGGCCCCAGCGAGATGTCTTGTCTCTTCCACCATGTGAGGACACCATAGGTACTATTCTATGAAGTAAGAAGTAGACCTAGACACTGAATCTGTCAACACCTTCATCTTGGACCTCCTAGCCTCTAGAATTGTAAGATAAAAATTTATGTTGTTTAATAAGCCACCCAGTTTATGATATTTTGTTATAGCACCCTGAATAGACTAAGACAAACTATATCAACTGTCCTAAATACCTTCAAAGAACTAACAGAACTATAAACAAACGACTAAATGAAACTAGAAAATTGATGGCTTATCAACTAGAAAATATCAACTAAAAAAAACAAATTATAAAAATGAACCAAAAATTCTGAAGCTAGAAAGTCCAAAAACTAAAATAAAAGCATTCACTAGAGAGGTTCAACAAAAGATGCAGACAACCAGAAAGAATGAGCAAACCTGATGGTAAGTTATTTGAGATGATCGAGTCTGAGAACAAAGGTTAAAAACAACCACCACAACAACCAGAAAGGACAATATATGGAGGTTTAGAGGGCTGTGGAATACTATCAGGCATAATGGTATATGTGTAATGAAAGTCCCAGAAAGAGAAAAGGGAAATAAAGGATTCAAAAATATTTGAAAAGTAGTGCTCAAAAAATTCCAAAATTTAATGAAAGACAGGAAGCTATGCATCCAAGAGACGCAGCAAACTCCAAGCAGTGTAAACTCAAAGATACCCACATCAAGAAACATTACGGTCAGAATTGTCAAAAGCCAGAGAGAATCTTGATGTACCAGGAGAGAATTGATTGTTAATGTACAATGGATCCTCAGAAAGATTAATGACTAATTTCTCAAAGAAAATATTAAGGCCAAAAATAATTGAAATAACATCTATAAATGCAGAAAGAAAAAAAAACCTATCAGCTGAGAATTCTTATATCTGGCAAAACTAAAAATCAAAAATGAAGGAGAAATTAAGTCATTCCCACATAAAGAATAAACAAGACATTTCATCTTGAATATTTTATTGTTTCTTTTAACAAATCCTTGTTAAAAGAAAACTTCAGACAAATTTTATTGTTTATTTTAACAAATCCTTGTTAAAAGAAAATTTCAGACAAATTAAGCTTAATAAAATTTAATTGAGAAAAAATATTCAGGCAGCCTCCAGAATCACAGCAGATTCAGAGGGACTCTAGGGATGCCTTGTGATCAGAACAAATTTGTAGACAAAGAAAAGAAAAAAAAGAAAGTGACATACAGAAATCAGAAATGAGGTACAGAAACAGCTGAATTGATTACAGGCTGGTGTTTGCTATATTTGAACACAGTGTGAACACTCAGTAATGTATGAGTGGTTCAAGTATGACTGCTGGGATTGGCCAGACTCAGCTGTTGTTGCAAGTGTATACTCCCACGTTAAGTTTTCAAACTCTACGTATTAAGTTAGGTTGCAGTTTGTCCACAAGGACTCAAATATAGAACTATGGATTATTTCTTGGGTCATATTTAGTTCACTTTAACAAACTAAAGATATTTCTTCAGATAGAAATGAAGGGATACTCTAAAATAACTTGAAGCCAGATGAAGAAATATAAAAACAATCATGATAAATACAAAGATAAATTTAAAAGATAGCAAATATATTTTATTGGCTTTGTAATCCTGTGGTAACTAACATTTTACCATTACAATAATCGTTTGAATTAATACTAAATAGGTTCAATCACATACAAAAGCTATTCTCCTTTACAGATTTATTCCCAGTATTAGACTGTTTTATTGCTGCTAATAAAGACATACCTGAGAATGGGTAATTTATATAGGAAAAAGATTTAAAAGCCTCACAGTTCCACATGACTGGGGAAGCCTCACAATCATGGTGGAAGGAAGGAGGAGCAAGTCACATCTTACATGGATGGCAACAGGCAACTTGGCCATTCATGCAGGATCTGCCGCCAGGACCCAGACTCCTCCCACTAGGCCAGGCCTCCAGTATTGGGGATCACATTTCAACATGAGATTTGGAGGATACAAATATCAAGACTACATCACTTAGAACATAGAGTATGTTTTGGAGCATTCAGAGCCTAAATAACTGAGACCAATCTCCTGCTTAAAATAGTAGAAAATTTAGAAAATAATATATACTATTTTAGAAATATTTTGGAAAATTTGGAATATACATATACAAACATATTTTATATATACACATATTTATATGTGTAACATAAATACATATACATGTGCATATGTCTGTAGATATAGCATATATACTCATACATGTATATATATGCTGTAATATATCTGAGAGCTATTAAGGCAATAAGGATTTATGAGATCAATCTCAAAGAGAAGAAACCATAAAGAAATATAGAAATATGGCAAATACTTGGGGCTCTTTATTCTGCAGTTTCATTAGATAGATAGATAACAAATAGAAATTTCTAGTTTAGGAATTCAATATGGTTGGGGTGGGCAAATCACTTGAGGTCAGGAGTTCAAAACCAGCCTGGCTAACATGGTGAAGCCCCATCTCTACCAAAAATACAAAAAAAAAAAAAAAATAGCTGGGCTTGGTAGCAGACACCTGTAATCCCAGCTACATGAACCCGAGAAGTAGAGGTTGCAGTGAGCTGAGATTGAGGCACTCTACCACTACCTGTGTGAGAGAACAGGACTCCATCTCAAAAAAACAAAAAATGAGAGTTAAACTAGAAGCATTAAATAGTAGATGAGGTAGGTGGAAGAGAATTTGTGAACGAAAAATTATGTCAGGACAAAAGGTACAGAAGGTTATACATTGAAAAAAAAGGATGAAGAGTTCAGAAATCAGTGCAGGAGATCTGAGACATAGAGTGAGAAGGTCCAAAAGAAGAGGAGAGACCACATGATAGAGCACATACATTAAAATGTAATTTTTGAGAAAATTTCAAAACTAATGAAAGATTTTAAGCAATTCATTCAAGAAGTCCTCCAACGCTAATCAAGAGAAGAAAAAAGAAACACTTAGATATATTTGGAACATGTAGACAAAGAATTGAAAACAAGAGATAACGAAATAACAATGGTAAAAATTGTGGATAAAAGGACACATGACATTCACAGAAGCAACAGAGTGACAGCCAATTTTTCAACAACAAAAACAGTGGAAACCGGAGAGCAATGACAGAGTGTCTTCTGAACAGAAAATTAATTACTAAAAATCTAGACTTCTATTTATATCAGTGAAAATATTCCTCAAGAATAAATGCAAAACAATGATGTTTTCAAAAACAAACACCCAACTTGTCATCTATGGTTGTGTTTTAAGGAAAATACCAAATTATTTTCCATGAAGAATATATTTAATCCTAAGGAGTAGTTCAGCTAATGGCAAGAAATGAAGGACAATGAAAGTTTTAAATATATGGGTAAATATAAATTACTATTGATTGTCATAGATAACATTGTATTGTTCATTCATTGATGGCTTATTAAAATAAATTTTGACATTTTTTTTTTTGAGGTGGAGTCACACTCTGTCACCCGGGTTGGAGTGCGGTGGCACCATCTTGGCTCACTGCAACCTCCACCTCCCAGGTTCAAGCAATTCTCCTGCCTCTGCCCCCTAGTAGCTGGGATTACAGGCACATGCCACCATGCTCAGCTAATTTTTGTAATTTTAGTAGAGACAGGATTTTGCCATGTTGGCCAGGCTGGTCTCGAACTCTTGACCTCAGGTGATCCACCCACCTTGGCCTCCTAAAGTACTTGGCCTCCTAAAGACGTGAGCCACTGCACCTGGCCTACAATGGTTTTTAAGTTTTCTACAGTACATACTTGTATTATTAGGAAAAAAGTAAATATAATTAATTATTGAGGTATATATATTCTAGTATACACAGGAAATAGTAAAATAATGCATAAATATGCTAATGGAAGGAAACTATTCCATTAGCAATATTATTTGGTCAAAACCAAAAAAGTTAAGAAAATGGAGAATTAAAAAGAACATAGAACAGACAGGATAAACATGGAAAGCAAATCGCAAAATGGTAGATTTAAGACAAAATATGTCTGTAAATGGACTAATTGCTCCAAATAAAAGATAAATGTTATCAAGCATGATTATTCATTTAATCTCCTACATGCTCCTTACATGAGCTACATCTAAAATATAAAGGTATTCTAAGATTTAAAATAAACAGGAGGAAAATATTACTATGCAAACACTAATAAAAAAAGCAGGTGTAACTATCGTAATGTCACAGGGAGGTTGACTTTTATGGAAAGGGCTACAAGAGATGTAATGAAACTTTCACAATAACAAAGGTTTGGCTCACCTGGAAGCTGCAACAATTTTAAATGTGCATGCAACAACAACAACCACAACAAGAAAATCTCCAATTAAGACAGTAAAAACTCAAGCCAGAGTCGAAAAAAGATATTTGTAACAGGTATACTCAACAAAGACTCTTATCATAAATGTATGAGTAACTACTATAAAACAAGAGCAAAAACCTGACAATCCAAAAAAATTGGTCAAAGTACACGAATAAACTATTAACAAGAGAAGTTATCCACAATGAGAAATAGATGAAGGTGTACTCACCCTCGTTGCTAATCAGATAAATAAAAATTAAAATCCCCACAAGATAAGTCTGTGTTCCTACCTGAATAACTAATGAAGAAATCTGAAAGCAGTGTCTGAAAATGCAGCACAACAGTGACACTGATGCTCTGAAAGTACAAGTGTAAAATGCTAAAATATAGTTTTGATTCAGCAACCACTTATAAAATATAATCAAATATTTTTTCTATGCTAATATATTTTTGTTTTTACCTTGAGTAACACAGAACTTAATATACATAAGGAAATTAGTATATATCATCTTTCTCCCATTCCATTTTCATATCAAATTGTATGCATTGTGTCTACTAAAGATGTGTGTACACATTTTTGACCCAGGGAACCCCATAGTAGATTTAGACCCAAAAGAAATGTACACATTTCTACCAAGAGACATGTATGAGAATACTCAGAGAGAAGCTATATTCTTCATAGCCAAAACCTGGAAACCACCTAAGTTTCCATTAGGAGTAGAATTGATAAACAAAATATGGAGTATTGATACAATAGAATACTACGTGATAATTAAACCAAATGAACTCATCTATAGGCAACACTATAGCAGGTAAACCTGGGCTCTCTGAAGGCTAACTTCCTTCACACTTTTGGTGAATTAGCAGAGTTGGCTTACCTAGACTGAGAAATCTGAAGATACCAGGAAGTTAATTTCAATATACCAGCCATTTAAGACCATTCACTTAAATGGACCCTTGGTGTGAGGACCTTCCCAAACAAGCTGCTTAATTCCTGATATTGTTCTGGGCCTTAGAATCCCTCACTATAGTTCTTGTTATTTACAGACGGCCAGTATTCCCTACTCTATTTTCAGCTATCCTGTAAAAAAGCTAATTGAGCCAGCATGGTAGTGCATGCTTGTAGTCCCAGCTACTGGAAAGGCCAAGGCAGGAAGATCCCTTGTGCCCAGGAATTCAAGGCTGTAGTTCACCATGACTGTATCTGTGAATAGCGACTGTGCTTCAGCCTGGGCAACATAGCAAGACTCTGTTTCTTAAAAAAATAAATAAATAAAAAATAACTAAAAATGCAAGGAGGTGTGGGGAAGCCTTTGTGTTCTCTCTTGCAGTGTTTTTGTTGCATGTCTGGCCTGCTGGCCAACCCTGAACTCTTTCTGCTTACATTTTGGCCACAATGCACACACCATATAGCCCCTGCTAACGCTTCTGAAAAAATAAGCATTCATGAGAGTGCTTGTGCTTTCCCACTTCTCTGGATGTAAGTTTCCCCCCAAAATATCCTACGATATATCTACACTACATGTGATTAGCGTTTTGTGGCTGTGATGCACTCGCCTGCCCTAACAACTTGGAGAGAACTTATCTACATAATGTTAAGCAAAAGAAGCCACTCAGAAAAATATACAAATGGAATTATTCTGTTTACATAAATTCTAAAACAAGCAAAGCTAAATTATGCGACATTAAGATATTAGTGCTTCCAGAAGGGGAGAATGAGCAGTGATTGATTGTGGGCACAAAGGCAGCTCTAGGGTGCCAGTAATGTACTAATTTTTATCTATTGGTTACATCTATGGCTGATGTGATGATTCATTCATCAATGCATACATGTTTGGTGCATTTTAACTTGACATCAAATGATGCTCTTTAAATATACGTTAAAAAATAAGGTTTTAAGTATATATAGCATAGTAAACATATTGCAAAGACTGTTTTGCTCTCTAAATGTTTCCTGCTTTTGTCTACTTTTCCCAGCCTGCCTTGCAGTTAATTTTGATACTTGTGAGCAGAGTAGACAGTGAGCAAATGAGCATGAGCCACTTCTGGGATGAGGCTTTTAAGACCTAGTGTCTTATTGAGTATTTCTTTCCCGCTGCCGTGGTGCCCTTGGAGGCCACATATTCCAGATGGTGCCACTTCCAGATGGAAGGAGGCTTCCCAACCCCCATTAATCTGTCTGTGTGTGGGAAATGAACCTGTGTTGTATTAAGCAGCTGAGATTTTTCTTCAAAAAAACAAATAATTACTTTAATACCAAATGTCAACATTACAAACCATAAACAAATCAATAAAATTTGATGATAAAAAGCAACAGGACAAAAGGATATATACTTCTTTTCCCTTGCTACTCAGGGTAAGGAGTAAAATATATTAATATAGACAACTTTTATATAATTACATTTTAAAAATTTTTGTTAGATAAAGCATATCTTTCAAAATATATTATAAAAAATCTACAAAGAAAGGTTAGTTTCTTGTGGATGCATAGAATGCGTATGGAAAATACACAGTACAACTTTTACATTAGTTGTCTCCAGATATAGGAACATGTAAATGCAATATATGTACAAGCCATGAATAATAATTAAATTTATGAAATGTTATAGCTGATTTCAATAAAAATAAGCATTTTGTTTAGATAGGCACTTTCCATTTTAAAAATCATCTGCAATTATTATTGGAGCATCTCCTTAAATACGTGTGTCTATCCTTCCTAAAATAGTCTTGAAAATATCAATGAAGTATAAATATAGAGACAAACAGTATCTAATTTATATAGCTGGTCTCAGCAAGTGGTAATTCAATTTATCAAATACTCCACAGTCAAAAAGTAAAGCATTACATAACAATTAAACTTTGCTCTTTTCTTTCTTTCATGATAGCTCATATGCTTCATGAATTAAAGTTTCCAAAGTTCTGTGGGATTTAACATGCAAGGGTAGGATTCTTTATTTTTGGACAATTCTGATTTTCTCCAGATAAAATTCTGGAAGTACAAAATGGTAAATAAAATATAAACAGAAATTTATGAACAGAATAATGGTTTTGACTTTGCCTCAATGAAGACATAAAATAGACATTTAAATATATTGTTGTCTCTGTTAGAGTTTGATATTTCAATTCAACACTGTATTCTCAAATTTACTCCTTTGACAGGGAACCAAATATATATTTTATATATGTATTTTCCACCATAAAAATGACCTTAGCAGATCAATGATAAGTTCTTTACTATAACAGATACTTATATATAACTAATGAGGAAAATGGCAGCAATAATTTTATATGATCTTATCAATACTTCCTATAGATAACTCCACTTGGGGTGATGATAGCTGCACAACTCATAAAGACATTTTTAATAATGTGCCGTGACAATGCATTTTAATAGTGAAAGCATGCACTGAATTTCTATTACACAACTTTGAGAACATACCGTCCTCTTCAACACTCTTCTTGACTTTAAATAGCCTTTGGACTCTTGAAAAAGTTAAGCCTAAGCCACATTATGATCAGATAATTTAGTTTAAACTCATATGAAAGCCACTTCATCCCCTTCATCATTCTGGCTGCCCCTTTCTGACCCTTCTCAACTCTATTACATTTGTCTGATGATGTGGTATTATTTCATAGCTTGATTGAGGGGTTTATTGATTTCAGGTACTGCTCTCTACTGTATATAAATAAGTCTAAAAGCGAGAAGGTTTAAATTTGGTAATGAAAGAAAAGGCTATTTCATGACACACGCATGATTTCTTTGATGGTTTATCTGATGGTCTGTCGAAAGAGGGCATACCCCGAAAACTCAACACCTATGAAAGAAAACGATGCAGCCAGTAAAGTCCACTGCTATAGCTTTAGGAATTTCACGATGTCTAATGGGGAACTGAAAGATTGTTTGAGATTGTATTTTCATTTCTTTTATATAAAAGTAAATATTTGAGAGAGAAAATACTTGCAAGAAGTGAATAGTTGAACATGAATATGCTTTACACACACATACATAAACAGTTATATGTTGCTTAATGACAGGAATGTGTTCTGAGAAATAAATAGTTAGGTCATTTTGTCATTGTGCAAATATTCTAGAGTACACTTACACAAACCTATATAGCGTAGCCTACTACACACCTAGGTTATATGGTGTGTATATAGCCTATTGTTCCTAGGCTACAGACCTACATAACATGTTACTTTACTGAACACTATAGGCAGCTATAACACAGTGATTAAGTATTTGTGCATCTAAACATATCTAAACATAGAAAACATTCAGTAAACATATGTTATAAGCTTATGAGACAACTGTTGTATACATAGTAGGTCATTGACCAAAATGTTATGTGGTTCATGACTATAAATGTTTTCCTTATTCACTGAAAGCAAACCCCAAAACAAAGGGTTTCATATGGATAATGTATTCAAAAAGTGATCCAAGGAATCATGAGTGACATACACAAAGAAGTGGAAAGAGAAAGGAGGAAGACAAGACAGTAGGATGTGTGATTCATTTTGCAGGTGCTACATGTGACTGGTGCTTGATGTGATTGGGTGGTCTGAGGAGACTTTTGAAACGTATTTCAGAATAGTGGACCTGGGAGGCAAAACTGAAAAGCAGTTAGTCCTTGGTTTCAATTCCTCCATTAAATATAGATGGCACATTGAACTTGATTTTCCTACCTTTTAAGATGTCTATAAACGAGCACTGAGCTGATTCCCTGGGTGCCCCACATGGCAGGATCATAAAAGCCTTGGAACAGGAATGAATATTTGTTCTGAAAAAGACCAGAGATGACCCTTTGCTAAACTGTTCAAAGCTTCATTGTCACCTCTTTGCTGCAGCAGTGGCCTGAGAAAGAGTAGGGCCAAGAGGCCTTTATAAGCAATCTTGTGTAGCTGATTGATTTTTCTGTTGTAAAATTAAATACATACCTTATTGTTGTCATTATCAATATTTGATCTTGTGTATTTGAAGGATCCTCATTATACATTATAATCTGTAGGTGACCTGAATTTTTAAAAAATATTTAATATATAGACCCTTAATAAATCACTATATTGTAAACTAATACTTAACAGAACTAAGCTAATAATATTTTACATTTAGAAAAGTATTAGTGCGTGAATTTTTTTTTAGTATCTGGGATTACCTAAATGGTAATCTTGGCCTTACTTCCTGTTTCCAACACATAAATCTTGATGGAATATTTAGAAAATTTTGATAATATAATATATGGTCTTCTAGCAATTATTAATAATAACTGATAAAATATTAACACTTTTAGATGTTTTCTTCTTCTTTTTTTTTTTTTTTTTTTAGATGGAGTTTAACTCTCGTTGCCCAGGCTGGAGTGCAGTGACATGATCTCGTCTCACTGCAACCTCTGCCACCAGGTTCGAGTGATTCTCATGCCTCAGCCTCCTCAGTAGCTGGGATTACAGGCACATGCCACCAGGCCCAGCTGATTTTGTATTATTAGTACAGACAGTGTTTCGTAATGTTGGCCAGACTCGTCTTGAACTCCTGACCTCAAGTGATCCTCCTGCCTCAGCCTCCCAAAGTCATGGGATTACAAACGTGAGCCTCCACACCCAGCCTAGCTGTGTCTTCTTTAACCATTGCAAACACATTGACCAATTTTCTTCTTCACCAATAGAGCACTCAGAGAGTCCAATGAAATAATAGATTTTTGGTGGGGAATGGTGGTTCTTGCCTGTAATACCAGCACTTTGGGAGGCTGAGGCAGGAGGATCACAAGGTCAGGAGTTGGAGACCAACCTGGCAAACATGGTGAAACCCTGTCTCTACTAAAGACATGCCGAGCATGGTGGCGTATGCCTGTAATCTCGGCTCCTCGGGAGGCTGAGGCAAGAGAATTGCTTGAACCTGGGAGACGGAGATTGCAGTGAGCCGAGATTGCACCACTGTATTCCAGCCTGGGTAACAGAGTGAGACTCTATATCAAAAAAAAGAAAAAAAAGGAATAGATTTTTCTGAGTCTAAATACAAAGTTTGAAGGGTAAAAACAAATGCTGTGTAAAGGCTTCCCTAATACAAAGACTTGTTAGAGTGTTTTGGAAAGTTCTAACCTTTAGAAAAGATTATCTCTTATGAATGTAAAAAAGATAATTTATAGGATGAAATGAGATCTAAACATGAGATGAAAACTGCAGCTAAATTTTGTGCAATGTTCACAATTGCAATATTGTCTTTATTAAACTTTTTCCACTTGATCTTTGCTCTTAATAGTTCTTTTTGCTCTTTTTCTCACTCTAATTTCAATTTAGTCATATTCTCTGTTAATTCTTTTGTTGTAATTCTTGATTATTACTTTCATTCTTTATTTGATTTTCTTGTTTCCTTAGTATTTGTTCAGTATGTCTCAGATTCTTGCATTTCTGTCCTTAGATTTCTTTTATATCTTTTAAAATTTTAAATTGTATTTTATTTTTATTTACTCCTATTTTTATATATTTTTAAAATGTTGTGGGTACATAGTAGGTATATAAATTTATGGGGTACATGAGATGTTTTGACACAGGCATGCAATGTGAAATAAGCATGTCATGGAGAATGCGGTATCTCTACACTCAAGCATTTATCCTTATAGTTACAAAGAACTCAATTACACTCCTTAAATTATTTTAAAATGTACAATTATTATTGACTATAATCACCTTGTTGTGCTACCTAATAGTCAGTCTTATTCATCTTTTCTATTTTTTCTGTACCCATTAACCAACCCTACTCCATACCACAATCCTTCCCAGCCTCTGGTAACCATCCTTCTAGTGTCTATGCTCAGGAGTTCAATTCTTTTGACTTTTAGATCCACAAATAAGTGAGAATACAAGACATTTGTCTTTCTGTGTCTTGCTTATCACTTCTTGAATTTCTTAAAATTTTAAAGATTTGATTCAGAAACAAATGGATCTATATATACTACAAACAAAATATCATTTCTGTCACCAACTAGTGTTAATATTTTGCAGTTAATATGTGTATTTTTATGTGATCACTTGACATCTTACATTCATGGGCTTGCATGCTACTAGAGCAAACCTACGTAAGTTTTAATGAATTTTTACAGCAATTATTCACTGTGGACATTGGAAGTACAAATCGAAAATAAGAAGAAAGAGAATGATTTGAATGTAATTATGAAATATTTACTAGATGAAATACGAAAAATGTAATTCCATATGTGCAATTGTGAATTATTGAAGAGGAATAAATAAATATGTTTAAAGACTGAAATATGATAGTCAGTGGCTTACAGAATAAAATACTTATTGATAACAAGATTTTCAAAGATTACAAGGAAAAATGTTGTATTAGATGAAGTCTAATAACAAAGCTTGTTATTGGATTGAGTTGATGTTAATATCAGAATGAATGAACAGTAGCAGGATCATGTAATGACTAGGCAGATTTTGAAAATGGTAGCTCAAGTAAACTCTCTTATATAGCTTCTTAACTTTGGAGTGATTATGTAAATTAACCTCTCTTTGTACAGGTGTCATCATCATTAAAGTGGAAAAAAAAGCATAACAATATTCCAACAAAAAATTAAATAAGGTTGGGCACAGTGGCTCACACCTGTGACCCCAGAACTCTGGGAGGCCGAGGTGGGCAGATCACAAGGTCAAGAGATCAAGACCATCCTGGTCAACATAATGAAACTCCAACACTACTAAAAATACAAAAACATAAACAAAAAAACAAAAAATACAAAAAACAAACAAAAAAACATTAGCTGAACATTGTGGCATGCCTGTAGTCTCAGCTACTCAGGAGGCTGATGCAGGAGAATCCCTTGAACCTGGGAGGTGGAGGTTGCAGAAAGTGGAGATTGCACCACTGCACTCCAGCCTGGCAACAGAGCAAGATTCTATCTCAAAAAAAAAAAAATCACTTAATTTATACTAGTTAAAAATGTTAAGAATTTGGGTGATTGAAATTGTCAATAAAAGTTTATTGTCATACACACGTATGTTTATATATGTATAAATGACAATAAATATATGCACACACATGTGATATGTATATTATAAGTTCATGATCTAGAAAGAGTTAGTTGATAACAACTAAATTTTGAATTGGTTGAATGGTTCTGCAACTTGAGAGAGAAAGGTAGTCAGGGAGAGACTGGGATTTATTTTACATCAACATATGTTCTAGAAAATGTATCCAAATGATAATGGGACTGCAAGCTATATCTTATGAGGAATTGGTAAAGAGACTGGCTATTCTTAACCTTTACCAAGAAGACATAATTGTTTTGAAAAAAGTTTAGAATTGAGATTTATAAATAAGATTAGAGTGGTTGGTGGGATATTTCAATAAAACAATATCCCTCTCAATATTACAAAACTTTTTAAGTTTTGTATTTTTAAGTATAGAAATGTTTGCCTTGGGACGTAAAGCAGTAAGAACATGCACGGTATTGATGAGAGCTTGACAGTAATGCTGTGCCAAGTGGTAAATGTAGTGTATAAGTGGTTATGTAGCGTATTGGTGGTTATATAGCATACAGCAGGAAACGTTTGAGGTCTTTCTTAATCCTAGGATTCCATGACACATACATTAGCAAAAAGAAGATCCATGATGGAGAGACCACATAGTACAAAAACATATAACAAAATGAAAAAGATAAGAAAAAAGTCACAGTTGAAGGCACATTTTTTGGTATATTCTAACTGCATCCTCACGTGGTAAAAGGTAAAAAGGCTATCTCTCTGGGCTCTCTTTTATAAGGGGACTACCACCAATTTGATGGTGGCACTAGATTAGCTTTCAATAAGTGAATATTTTGGGGACACTCAAACTTTCAGACTATAGCACCTGTGAATTTGAATCTTACTTTGAATTACACTATTTCTAAAGAAAGATTTTCCAAAGATCTCCATATTCTATTGTTTCTTGTCCACAGCTATTTGGGGAGGAATCTGAAGGAAGTATAATGAAGAAGGCAGGAGTCAAGAGGTCTTTTCTTTCTGGCTCTAATGTATAGGTTTTGTTAACAAGCATTACTAACGTCTAACTATTTTTCAAATGCATTTTAAATGCTGTGAAAGTCTTTGTGCAATCTCTTTAATTTTTGATATAGACACCCAACAGCATAGAATTGAAAATTTTCATTATAATCCTGATTTAATAGCTGAAAAAAAAAATCAAAGTATACTATGCATACTAGAGCAAAAATCATTCTAATAACTCAGTTTAATGTGGAGAAGCCATATAAATTACACATTTATATAACCTGTCTTAATAAAAATAAATAATAATGACAATTAGAAAAAGAATATTCAGTGTATTCACTATTGTTACACATACTCCCATATCTTTTTCTTTTCTCTCAAACTTGTGCCCCACATCCTCATGAAACACCTATTAGACATAATACTAATTTCAGGTGATTTGTTGAGATAATCAATTAATCAAATATAACTATGAAAGTATTTATGTTGTGTGTGTTATCTAGATGGACTTTGCAGTCTACTAAATCAACAGAAGCATTGCCTAATCCTCTGCTTTCTCAACTTTAACTTTAATGTCAATGACCTATAGACCTTGCTAAAATGCACCTTACATTAAGAATTTTTAAGATTGTTCCATGCTTTCTGGTCTTGTCTTTGAAATTCATTGATACTTGACAGTTTCAGCCTGATCTCCTGTTGTTTACTCATTATAACGTTATATTAAGTTGGGTATTTTTTCTTAGAGTTGTTATTACATCGCAGCCTCAAAAGCTTTTCTCTATTCCCTTGAATCTCAGGGTTTCAATGAGAGCCAGCCCTCGGTGGAAAGCTTTAGTCTTTTGCCCTGACTCTTAAAGTCCTCCGTGCATTTCACATATTCTTCTGTGACTACTTTTTTCAGACTGCGTGGTCCCTCTTGATTCCACCTGAAACCCTGTATTCTTTTGTATGTTTCAAAAGCCAGAGTAACATATTATGCCACATTTTTCTGCAATGATAATTATATATTATTCATTTTCTTTTATTAATATATTTGCAGTTTAATATTCTTATTCAGTTTATTAAGCAAATAATTCTGCACACTACCTTTTGTTTACTTTCATTTATAAACTCTAGCAGTTTGATGCAAATCTGCTTGACTGAAATGAATAAACATGATGATATACATTTTATTGCAAAATTATACTCTAAAAAATCTTAAATTATTAATCAAATCAATAGATAATAACTAGGTATGGCTTTGTATTTTATGAGTTTCAATAAATAAAACTGTATAAATATATACTCACTGAAAAAAAATTGGTGTTCTAAAATCATAAAAACATGTTACTCTGGGTTTTAGAATAGCACCAACAAATACAGTAATTAATTCACTTTTCTAATTAGAAATGTTCACAGTAGCAAGCTTTACTTTGAATTTAATTACTTAAACTATCACAACAAACATACTAACAAGCCAAAAGTAAGTGAAAAAAGCAAATCCACAAAGAGGAAAGGACTAGATCTTCCATACACTACGAGAACTATCAGTATTAGAAAATACTGTTTTCAAAAAAATTTTGCCATTTTCAATGCAGATGCTTTTAGAAGAAAATTAGCTGACATATTAAAATAGTGATGAGCTCACAGTCTTTTTAAAAATTAAATGTCAATTTAGTAATCAGTGGGCTTTCCAAAAATATTCTAGATATATGAGAGGGGTGAAATATAAATATACATGTTAAGACGGCTGCACCATTAAGAGGAAAATTGTTCCTTTCTTGTCTTTTAGTTACTTAAGATTAAATTGTTGACTCAGTATCTATGATCATCCCAGTGGCTGCATGCCAGATTAGCAATATTGCAAACCTGAGTCTATCAGCTCGAGGTAGTGTTGCTGGCATGAGCCTTTACAGCACTTAATTTAATTAGATGAGGCTTCCATTGTTGAAACTGCTGAACACAGTATTTTTGACTGAGCCAAGGAAGAATCTAATTTATTAGACCTTTGAAACTGTGCTGTAGAATTTTTATTATGGTGTCTCACAGCAACTGCAGTGTTTTGTGTATAAATTCTGAATCCTAAGGAAAGCAGTATTTCAGGGATCTACCCTATGTTTATTGCTGATGCACTAGGTATTTTTCTTTGGATCTATATCCTATTATGATCTTGGTTATTGCTGGCCCTCAAGTTCAAATACATTATTATTCCATGAAGAAATTTGGTACTGTGATGTGCGTAGTTAGCTGGGATAAAGGAGAGCTACATTTTGTTTCACCTTTGTTTTATTGTATGATATTGAACTTTCCATTTTATTCCAGCAGTTTTATATACAAGGAAAGAAAAAACCATTTCTATAGAAAGAAGAGATGTTATAAAGCTTATAAAATAAATTCTAAAAGGAGTTTTGAAATATTTAGGAGAAAGGAAATTATTTTTTATTGAGCAACTTCTCCATGCTTGGTAAAACAATGGCAAACATAAAAACAAAATAAACGACAGAATCTCTTGGTTTTTGTCTCAAAAGAGATCGTATCTTAAGGGACGAACTAAACATGATTAATATATTTTGTAAGTACATGTCTGATTTATAAATTTAACTAAAAATAATTTGTAGACTATATTCAACTTGAGTAAATGAAGGGATATTTAGATTTTATGCTATGTGCAAAAGAGGTATTAAATTACAAAATCCTTTAAGGGAGACATTTGTAGTTTTGGCTCTTTCTTTAGAAGCAATTGACGGTATTTCTTTTGGACATCAATTATCTCTGTATAAGGCAGTGGACATAAATGTTAAAGGTTTAAGATTTAGGTATGAATTTTTATTACATCACTCAGCAGTCATATTTTCATTTACTGAGAAAATACTAGTCAATTGTATCATTCACAATTTAAGCAGTGTCCTAGTTCTTAAGCATACTGCAAAATAAGTAAGATAGCTATGGTCTCTGTTCTAAGTTCTTAATAGAATTACAATGTATCAGGACATTGGCATATACACAAAAACGTATCCAGTGTTGCATTATAAAGGATATTATGGTTCATGGCAGGAGACAATAGAAGGATCTAACCTTGGCCAATCATCCAAAGTAGGGTTCTCTAAGGAAATTATATTCAAGCCTTTATCTGATAGGTGGACAGAAGTTAGCTACGGGAGGTTTGATGACACTGCATTATTATTCCTTTATAATCTTATTGACACACACATAGCTTTCTGCTTTACTAGCTTAAATAGCTCTGTTCCTCAACAGGGAAATACAAAGTATGTATAAAGAAAAATAAATGTGTTTCTTTATAGTCTTTTTTAGTCTTTTCTTTATAGTTTTTTTTCACTCTAGGACTGAATATCTTCACAGATTCAAATAATTTAGTTATTTTTGGAAGAAAAATAGAAAGGAAAGTGAAATTTTTCATTAAAAGCATATATTTGCATAGATTTTTATTATGAAAAAATAAGTTAAAATATTTAGGTATCTTAAAAGGTAAAATTCAAAGTAAGTTGCCACTGAGAAAATACATACTACCCTAAAAATAGAAATTATTCTTATTACTAATATTATTATTTTCATAATTATTATTTAAATGAGTGATCTTTTGTAAGTTTTATTAATCTGAAATATAATAAAGACTTTTTTTTTTTAGCACAATTGTATTCTTTGTTATGAAGTGGCTACTGGATGAGAAGGTGGTCCACAGTATGGATAAGGGAAGGATATGGAGCAAAGATCATGGAAAAACTTCAGACCACTGCCTTTGAACTTCTGTGTGCATCCAAGTCATCTTGGGATCTTGATAGTATGTCAGTGATGACCCAATATTATATTACTAGGGTCATCAAGGTGGTGCCTGAGAATCTTTAGCTTTTAGGGGATTGTATTTTCTTATTTATACACCATACTTTGAGTAGCACAGTTTTAGTGTTTACTGAGAATTTTAAACTCTAGTAGTATAACAATGGGAAAGTATCAAGGAATTCTAAGCAGGATAGTGACAGATGTGATTTTTGCTTTTATAAGATTGCTCTGTGAAAACAATGCAGAGTAACCTTACATCCATATTGCTGAGTCAAAGAAGATGATATGAAAACACTACATAATATCAGACTGTAACTACATGACATTTTAGTAAGGATAAAACTGGGAAGAGAGTGAAAAGACACATTGGATTGGGGGAAAGGAATAGAGGGAAGACATGGAAGGGAGGATTTTTAAGCAATTGAAACTGTTTTGTATGATATTGTAATGGTGGAATTGTGTTGTTAAACTTTTTCAAAACCAAATAGATACATAGCACAGAGTAAACTCTAATGGTTAACTATAAGTTTTAATTAATAATAATGTGTCAATATTAGCTCATCAATGGCAACAAATGTATCACACTAATGCAAAATATTAGTAACATACAAAACTGTAGTGACTGAGAGTAGGTTTATGTAGGGCATCTACTTTCTGTTCAATTATTCTGTAAACGTAAATCTACTCCAGGAAAGAAAGTCCAATATTTAAAAAGAAAAAGATCACTCTTACAGCAGTATAAAAAAAAGAGAGTAGAATAAAAAAAGATGTAGTGAAGAAACTAATTTTACCTTGCAATTATTTTCAACATCATATCAGTACTGCATAATCATGAGTCCATTATCATGAATCTATGGTTCATGATACGAAAGCTGTGTTCCCTTGATTGCTACATTAGTAAAAATAAAAAAGAGACAAATACAAAATAAGCATGTGAATCAAATGGTACAGTCAAAGCAACAACAGACTTTTACCAGACCCATGAATATAGAACTATGTTTTATTTATGTCGTATATTATGCCTTAGTTTGTGGTTCATGCTACTTAGGTGGAAGGTGGCAAGTATATAAAACACTCTGATGAGAGTACTAAAGGAGAAAAGTATACTAAATCATAGTACCTTTACAAAATAGAATATTTAGGACTTGATGAGTCACAGTATATGAGGAACAAAGAGAATGCAGCATCTAGAATTACTCATAAGCACCTGGCCAAAAGAACTGAGTAGATGGTGGTGCTTTTTACTGGTACAGAGCTTATGAGATAATTGTTTATTAGGGGGATAATAATGTGAACAGCAGATTGTGGAATATGTGTTGACTTAAAAGAGAAACAAAAGATAGTAATTGGTGGGTAAATATGTATAAATAATAAATAAGAAAATAAATCATGATATAATTTCTGATAAAGTCAAAATAAAATTGTTTTGGGTTAGCTGGGAAAAGAGGATTATCTTGTTCTAGTGAATATTATTTAAAATATTAATTTCAGAAATGATTGCATCTTGGCTTCTGTAAGTTCAAATTTATAAACATGGATCTTTTTACTTGCAAATGGCAGAAAAAGTAGTCAAAGGAGGAGGTTAAAGAGAACTGAAAGATCCACGTTTTGGATGAGTAATCTGTGAGGATAACAGAATCATATTGAGAGACAAAAAGAACAATCAGGAAAATTAAGAGTGTATGACTAATATCTTAAATAAATGAAGGGATGTACTTAGGAGCTCAGAAATTGACCGAAATACAAAGGAAACAGTCATGTATTTGAGTTTTATGAATCTTGAAAAAGTAGTATTTAAAGAAAAACATTATATTTTTCTTTATTCAGAAACTGGCGTCCAAGAACAATGAGGATAATAATCGCATTTCTAACCCTGGGGGTCATGGGGTAAGAGAATAAGGAAAATCACCACTAAAGAAGACTTCATGTATATATGGGAGGTTATTGACTGTGACTAACAGTTCCAGAGTGCTCAGTCTAAGGAGTTGGGATACAAGGACAGAAAGAGGTTTTAAAAAAACAAAGAGGTTAAATGTACAATGGCAAGTAAAAGATCCTTCTTCTTTGAACAGATGCAGAAAGAGGATTCTACTCTTCTCAGGAAGGTACAGGAAAAAAACAGGTTGAGACACAGAAAATTTTACAACCACAAATTCCAGGAAGATACAGATCATTTTGCCGCCTTGTAAAGGATTCCCTATAGTTGTATTTACGAGTTTGAATGTTTCTTTTAGTTCCTACAGTGTTGAAGTTTTAAGTAATGCATGAATGACTCATAAGAAAAAAGCAAGTATCCATCTCATGATGTAAGTAAGTGGAGCTGGAGGAAGACCCAGAAAGTTAGGTTCCCAACAGCACGGTGCCAATGATTTCAATGGGACAGTTCAGTTGAATGTTGTGCGTACCAGGTCTGAACTCCAAATAGTCTTGAATGGATGAAATGAAATCGGTTGGCCTATTTTTATGGCTTTGTATTTTATGAATGAACCTTAACTTCTAAATGAACAATAAATAAAAATATAATTTGAGATAGTTGGAATTTTCAATTCTAATCCTTTTAGTTTAATCAGCATTTAATAGTTTCAAACTGCAGAGTTAATCAACAAGGAAAAAGATTTCTATTTACCTATATTATCAGAACTATTATTTGAAAATTAATCTTTTTGAAATTCAACCATAAAGAAACATATTTCTATTTATTTAAGATGACTCTTGAGAATTAAAGTAAAAGTTGTTTTCCTTTATGTGGAGTAGTGATTCAGAATATTTTTAGAGCAGTGAGAGTGCTTTTTAGCAATTCTCCTCATGGTGAGCTCCAGGTCATTTAAAATTTATGCTACTCACTCAACAGGAAAGTTATCAGGATCCTGGGCTGTGTGAAAATTGATAACATTCATTGATCAATGATGTATGAACTGAACCTACAACTTGTTTATTTGGCTTCACCTGCACTTCCTTGACATTTTGATTCATATTCTTGGCAATATTTGTATGAAGTCACATGCATGCTGGAAAATAATCAAACCATTTTGATACTCTAATGACATACAATTTGTGCAGTAGCCTCTGACTCAATCTTATCCAGGGATCCACGACATCTGGATGATTTTACATGGAACACATACGTTAAAATCCCATGAGAATGTTCTTGGGATTTGCTCCTCTTATAATACAGCTATCAGAAATTCCACACACATTCAAATGAAGGATGTATCTATTTTCTATGTCTAGATAATTTTGCCATAAATATAAAATTATATGATATTCAATTGATTTTTTTTTAAAAAAGGTCAAGTATGTAGGATGTTATTAAGAGTATTGTATTAGAAAAAACTGGAAAATCACTGGGCTCCATTTACTATGGTCTGTTAGGTGGTCGTCCTTTGCCATGGTCTGCTAGCAAAGACTTCACTGATTTCTGGACAATTTTTTTATTTTATTGCATGTCCTTTAAAGTAGACTCCTAAGTTCATTTCTGAGCCAGAATTACTACTGATTCTTCTCTTCCCTTGGTGTATGAGGATTTCATTCTGAGGTTCATGATGTTTTACCATGGTTCTTTAGGGAGAAATATCTAATGTAGATTACAGGACGATGGATGGAGCAAACCACCACTATGGCATGTGTATACCTATGTAACAAACCTGCAGGATCTGCACATGTACCCTAGAACTTAAAGTATATTAAATAAATTTTTTTAAAAAGGAGGTCAAGCCCTTGTTTTTTTGTGCTAGCTCACCCTATTGCTGAAATCTTCTTTTGCTACCTAATTCCCCCATAGAATGAGTATCCTAACCCTAAATCTCGGTTGGTTTGAACACTGGAATGTAAATATGCTTTCTCTATTCTACATCATGTCCTATAATCTCCAATTGAATTCAACATAAAATTCTGCTGCTTGTACTCTGCTGCTTGAAAGTTTGGACCCTAGAACCAAACTAAGAGAATGTGAACCACTGACTTTCCACATGAGCTTGGACTACTTACTTAATTATCCCATGCGTGTCTACGTTTTGTTTTTGTTTTTGTTTTTTTTCTGTAACATGGACAATGATTACAAAAGTTCCTACTATATAAGGTTGTTCTGAAAATTAGAGTAATTAATAAATAGCCATTAGTGCTTAAACAATTCCTGGCGCTCCACAAGTATTTACAAAATGAAATGCCTATGTAAATACATATTTATTTTTATTCATTTATTTTAGTTTATATCTTTTGCTCATGATATTTACAGTCAGCCCAACACTTTTATCTACTAAAACCCCTCCATAAATTATTTCTTTATCTAGAATTTACCTTAGGTTTCATAATTATAAATTCTTTTGACATTTTTTCTTGCAATAACTTACCATTGGCTTTGTCTGTGTCTGTTTTCAAATTGCTAGTGGCTTGCATGAGTTACTCACTAAAGATTTTTCATGCATAAAATATCTCTCTTATGTAGTTGTTTCAAGGACAAAATAGATAATATATGGTAAACACATGCCAGAGTGCTGAGCATTCAGTAATGCTCAATAATTCTTACCTCGCCACCCATCTGCTATTCCTATTTTGAATGAAAAGTCTCAACTCATCCTATCACAGACAAAGGCTTGTTTATGACATGTAGGTAATGGTGATTTAGAGCCAATAAACTTTGGGGCAATAGCTTGAAAGGCAATCTCTTCCCTTACAAGTGATAAACATATTTAATTTTATCTTTTCACTAACTTAGGGGTTAGTTAAACACCAGGCAACACTCATTAAATGTGACCATTAACTACACTTGCTGTAAAAATAGAATAATTGAGACTGGAAAGCACAAAGTAACAGAACAAATTGCATAATTAAAAACATAAACAGGTCTAATTCATAAAATAACTGCAGCGATATTAGGTAACAACTATTAAACTTAACCAAAATCAAGGGTAGGGTTGTTTTCCTATAGAAAATGAAAAACAAATAAACAAAGAAATAAATCTTTATGAGTTTGTCAGAAAAAAATGCATTTAAAGGAGGCTGTATTGATCTAACTAGAAACCTCTGTGGACAAAACACTCAATAAAGTGTATTCTTCATTTCCGACTAGAATATGTTTTTTCCTTTAAACCTCTTTAATGAGTAAATTAAATTATTCATGATCTATGTGTGCACAATATATGTACAAGAAAATATATAGGTATAGCAAAATATAAATTTTAATACCTGATTCAAATCCATCAGCCATAATTTCTTGATTTTAGAGTATTTTAGATAATGACATAATTTTTGAGAATGATTTACAGTAATTTTTTTCAGATTCTGATTGTGGATTATGTATTACCTGCCACATATTCAGAATAAAGTCTGAGAGAGACTTCACTGATACATTGTTTATTTAATGACTATAAATAATAAAACTATCCTAGAGATAGTTTGGAAAATTGCAACATAAAAGGAGGAACAAAATTTCAGTGAAAAAAATGCCTTAGGCTGATAAATTATTAAACATATAGTATCAAATTCTTATAAGTTAGTTACATAAATTAATAGATGTAACACATTCTGTGATCAGATCTGAAACACTCTTTGGCATCTTTATCTATCTAAATGAATGACAGTTAGAAATAACCATTTATGAAACATAACATTACCTAAAATCATTCATATAAAATTATAGCAACCATAAGCAGAACTCAGTTGCTGTTATTTTTTTTCCTAATGCATTAATTGATCTTCATGGGTTACACATTTACTAATATATACTGAATGCATTTATTTACTCATTTAATAAACACCTGTTGAACAACTTACTATGTGCCTTTGTCTGTTTACATATTATATGCTATTTGCCTTCCAAAAATTAAATAATGTTGTTTTATATAAATAAATAGATATTTTACTTGCAAAATGGCTAAAATGAGATACAGAATTACAAGGTGATATTTTTATTGGGTATAGTCTAACACAAACTAATCCTTAAGAAAATGATATATATATTTAAATAAGATATGTATTTAAATAAGATTATGTATATTTTTTTAAAATATATATATATTTATATATATATTTGAGATTCTATTAATTATAAAGAGAGAGGCTTAAAAATAGTATTGGGCTATGGAGTAAGTATTAATTAGAAACAGAGTGTTTTTGAAAATGTAAAACAGAAATTTATTCTCACAGCTGTGGAGGCTGGCCAGTCCAAAGTCTAAGTACTAGCACCTATTGAGGGCCTTCTTACCGTGTGCTCAATTGACTAAAGGCAAAAGGGCAAGAGAGAAACTGTGTCATCACATGATAGTAGAGCTGAAGGGGTGAACTCACACCTTAAAGCCCCTTTTATACTGGGCTTCAATCTATTCATCAGATTTTTGCACTCATGATTGAAATATCTCCCATTAGGCCACACCTCTCAACACTGTTTTATTTGGGATTAAGTTTTCAACACACAATTTGTAGGGAAACGTTCAGATTATAGTAGTTGTTATCTTAGAGTTGCTTTATGTGCTGCAGCAGTGTCCTGTCCCAATGCCTGTACCCTCATTGTATCTAGGAAGTAATTAACTTGCTTTTGATTTTTCAGGCTCATAGGTGGAAGAGACGTAACTTGTCTTCTACGATACTTTGGACTTGGACTTTTGGATTCATGTTCGAATGAGTTAAGACTTTGGGGGGCTGTAAGACAGGCAAGATTGATTTTGACATGTGAGGACATGAGATTTGGGAAGGGCCAGGAATGGAATGACATGGTTTGGCTGTGTCTCCACCAAAATCCATCTTACATATATACCACTCGTTGATTGATGGACATTTTGGCTGGTTCCATATTTTTGCAATTGTGAATGGTGTTGCTGTAAACATGTATGTAACTGTCTTTTTCATATGACTGCTTTTCCTATGGGTAGATACCCAGTAGTGGGATTGCTGGATCAAATGCTAGTTCTACTTTTAGTTATTTAAAAAATTTTGCTATCTAAAACAAGTATAAATTGGAACTAAATATAATACATGTGTCTTATATATTATATTTAGATCATACATGTGTTTAGGATATATATATATATATTTATATGCTTTTTAAAAGTAAATATTTTACATATTTTAATATGCTTTTGTTTACATATACTTTAATATTTCTATGCCTACATATTTTAATATACTTTTTAACTACAGAAAAAATTAGTATTTACTAGTGTTTGTAATAAATATACAGTGGTAAAATTTTCAAGTTAATATATTTGTTTATACTATCATAAGTTCTAACACAACAATAACAAAATAAAGCTAGGTAAATTAGCATTGTTTCGGGAGTTTACTCATAATTAAATATTGTGGCAATACAGAATTTTTAGGCAATTGGCAACAAAATACTATTTTTAGAAATGTCATTTATATCCTTTGCCACTTTAAAATGGGGTTGTTTGTTTAGGAGGGGATCTTGTTTGATTCCATGTGAATTTTAGAACTGTTTTTTCTAATTCTGTGAAAAATTACATTGGTATTTTGATAGGGGATTTCATTGAATCTGTAGATTGTTTTACATAGCATCAAATAATCTTCAAACAGGGACACAGTATGCATATTACATTCCATAGTTTGATAATTATTCCATTTTAAAATTATATTTAATGAGATAGGGAAAAAGTCAACTAACACCTTCACATCAGCAGAATTCAGGCAAATTCTACAAAACAAGTACTTTTGTTTGTTTACCAACTGAATTTATGGTATTATCACCATCTAAAATCCTTTCTTTGTGCTTTTTTCTTTTATCTTGCAATTATGTCAGGACATTCTCTACCAGTATGCAGTCATCATTGGTTAAACTTGTTATAGGTAATCAGATTTACTTCACTTTATCTTTGCAAAATAATCACATTATGTTCCTTTCAAGGGCTTGTCACCTTGAGTCCATTCAAGAACTGTATTTTTGATATTCATCAGAAAGTTGAATAGCAAAATTTTTCTCCAAAATTAAAGATGGGTCAATAATATTTTTAAAAAGCCACAAATTCATATGCATTGTACCATAAATGTAGCATCCTTTCATGCTTATTATATATTCATACATTTAATTTCAAGAGTACAATAGATGAGTAAACCTTATTTCTCTTTTAAAAATAAACATGATAAAATTTCATAAATACGTTTGATTTTTAAAAATATGTGGTTTAAAATTTATATCTGAGTCAAAGTTACCTTACTTGAGCTTATAACTTCTCTGTGAAATGCCTATATCTCAGGAATGCTTTGTAAATTAGTGAATTCAATGTGAGCAAAGCACTAGGACATTTCAAATACTGTATATGGGATAATTTGTTTTCTTCTTTCTTCTTCTCATATATTAATCAGGCTCCAGATAATGAAGAAGGGAAAAATATAGCACTCATGAGAACTTAATTGAAAATTTTCGCAGGAAGAATCCTCTCTCTATTTATGTTTAGACCAACATTTTGAATATTATTTCTAAATTGCTGTTATTCTGCCATCTGTAAATACTACCATGCATAATGTTGGTTAATCTGACAAACTGATTCACATCAAAAGGGCATAGCCACTACTTGTCTCAGGCAGCTTATTTGCATTTTAACTAGAACCTTCACAATATGCAGTCATGAGTATTACAGAAAAACCTGCTGGTGTGGTGGCTCACAACTATAATCCCAGCACTTTGGGAGATTGAGATGGGGTGGATCACATGAGGTCAGGAGTTTGAGACCAGCCTGGACCAAATAGTGAAACCCCATCTGTACTAAAAATACAAAAATTAGCCGGACATGGTGGTGCACACCTGTATTCCCAGCTACTTGGGAGGCTGAGACAGGAGAATTGTTTGAACTTTGGAGGCAGAGGTTGCAGTGAGCAGAGACGGCATCTCTGCACTCCAGCCTGGGCGACAGAGGGAGATTTCGTCTCAAAACAAACAAACAAACACACAAACAAACAGAAAAATAACACCTATGACAGGTTTGTAAATAATAAAGTTGTGACAGTAATCTTCAAAAATATCTCCTTCATAGCTGCCTGTATATCTTAAATTATTACTGTATATTACCTTCATTTTAATTTAGAGAATATCATCCCACAAGATAAATTTAAATTTTTCTCCCACCCATAAGTGCATTAGAAAACTTCAATATCAACACAAAATACAAAGTAAAAAATGGAAAACAAGATTTAATCTTTTTGAGGGAAGAGTGTGGTATAAGTATGGTACCTCTTCAGCTGTTGAAGACTAATAGCCAGTATGACAGTATTTGAAGGTGGGACTTTTGGGAGAAAGTTAAACCGTAAGACTGAAACCCTCATGAACAGGATTAGTGCCCTTATAAGAAGAGGCACTAGAGGAATTATATCTCTCTCCATGATGTAAGGATACAGCAAAAACACAGCCACCTGCCAACCGGAAATGTGCCCTCCCTAGACACTGGATCTACTGGGTTTGCTGGAACTTTATTTTGGACTTCCTGGCCTCTGAAACAATGAAAAATACACTTCTGTTGTCTATGCTACTCAGTATATTCTATTTTTGTTATAACTGCCCAAAATACCTCAGACAGTTATCAACACTATTCAACCTCCACTATTATAAGAAGCACAAATCAACAATAAAAGGAAAGTACTTGTGAGGCAGAATTCTGTTAAAGTCCTCATTTAAAGGCAGCATATCGGTGATATAGGTCCAGTTAATTACATTAATGTGAAGGCAAAAATACTAATTTAAGAACATTGTTTTAGCCTGAGCACAGAAGAAATCTATCTATTCACTTTTTCTCCCTGATGTTAGCTCCACGGGAGAATTATATGAAGATATGTAAAGACTTCCTTCTTTTTCTCCCATACCACTGGCAGAGGTATTTGGAATGCTGTCTATTTTTTACTAACTTGACCATGAATCAGCATTTAACACCTTGGCCTTCAGATTTATGCAAGAAGCCTAAAAAATCCAAAATATACTGACTTCAAACTGGATCTTCAGTGCTCCAAATAGTAGTCAGAAAATTGTTTGCTTTGTAAACTATCCACAGACAAATATAAGCAAAGCCCACAGATCCCAAGTTCTTCTTCTAGCTGATCATCCTTCCCCAAGTTACAACTGGTCCTACTTTATAAGTTTTAAGAAATGGATTCAAAGAAAGAGGCCTCTTTCCCCTAGGAAATAATAAGAAATAAATCCTTCATGTTTTTCTTACTTCTAAACAGAACATCTAAAACCTAAACACTTTCGATAATCCATCATCACCTAGACTTTTATCTTCCTTGTTTCTAATATACTTCCTATTTTATTCAATATTATTGCCCTCTTTGACTCTCATATTTTCTCCTGCATCTTCTGAAATTCATGGTGTGTCCTCAGGCAAAACTGTGCTCTAATCCAATTCTAGCCTGTGAGGATATTGTTTTCCCTAAAGTCTTTTAAAATCTAGACGGATATTCTCCCATACTCCATTACAAAATATTCTGATCACCGTTTCTAAACTATTGTCCCTTTCATTATGTAAAGGAACTCATCTTTTTTATTTTTTTTCCATCAACCCATACTATTCTCTACCCTTTTATGTTGAAGAAAATTTCCAAATCCTCTACTGTTTTGCTAAAAAAATTGTAATATGGTTCTTCTATGCAACTACTATAATTATTATTTACAGAATCATCTAATTTAAACAATAAAATCTTTAAAATCCACGTTATATTTTGTGCTAATTTAGCAAAATTACAAACAGATGTTTCTGTATATTTATCAGAGTAGAAATACAGGAACATCACAGTGTTTGTGTACATATATATATATATGTATATGTATATATATGTATATATATACACACAAACATACATATTATATATATATGTATATATATGTATATATACACACACAAACATACATATTATATATAAAACATAAGCAATATATAAAAAACATATATTTCTACTCTGATATATATATATAACAGAGCATATATGAAATACTATAGTATGATATACATATAAAAATATCAGAGTAGAAATATAGATAAAATTGTATAGATAGAATGTAGATAGATACATAGATAGATACTACACTTTATCCATTCTCAATCAGCAGATAAAATGCAAGGTAACAGCTGATATATATATATATATATATATATATATATATATATATATATAAAAGGGTATTACAAATGAATATAATTTAATAACAAATAAATTCAGGTAAAAATATCTAAATTGTGTTTAATAGAATTTTTCTTGAAGAATACTTTATAATATAAAAATGGAAATATGAACAAATGGATAGAAAATAAAGTAAGAATTGTTATTAATTTATCTTTTTAATAATGCATAAAAGTCCTTCTAAATTTCATGGTAAAATTTTCAGTGAAAAAATCATTTTCTGGTACTTTTGAAAGAAACAGGAAATAAGGACAGTAGTGTGTGGTCTTCAAGTGTAGAATTTACTTAATTCCTAAATTTTGTATTCCAAAGGACATTAGAAAAGGTCTTGTAATGTTTTAAACAACCATGTCTCCATTTGTAAATATTTAATTTCTGTTTGATTTCCACTGATGGAACTTCATCTCTTTTGTTTTCAATAATGGTTCTTGAAGAGATATAATAATAGTTTTTAAAGTTTTAGAATGTTGTAGGGAAGATGGAGGGGGGCGGTTGTGCCATAAACTAAAACTTCATTACAACTTTGTTTTTCATACCCATACTAGGCATTCTGTTTTTTAGACAATAATAGTAATAGTAATGGATATTTACTGTTTATCTTCCCAACTAGACAGTTGGGATAGTTAGATAGAATGGATAGTTATTACTATTCATTGTAATTACTATTATTATTTAAAATAAACACAAAAGAAATACAAAATATGACTAAGGTCAGATTTTGAAACGTCTGTAATGATTTAGAATGAAGATTTCACATGCCCAAATGAGTAATAACAAAAATTAAAATATGTAGGAATATACAGAAAATAAGAAAGGAAAAGAGTTTGGAGAGTATTTTGTTGACAAATGAGGCACCAAGGATGAAAGTGCTAAGGGGAAGCAAGAGACGTTGGAGAAAAATCTATTTATAATTAGACGTAGAAAGCAATATCAAAATAGAAATACAATTTGATTAAACTATTCTGACATGGTTACAGAGAAAGAATTCCTCAAACATAAATAAAGCTGGAGATAATTTTAAAATTTTGAAAGATGTATTATTCTATGAAAAAGTAAACTGCATTTATTCATACAATAAAATGGTCTGTTTTCTTCAAATTTAGTCAAACAAACAAGAAAATCAGGTGTTGAATTACTTGGAACATTGTAAAATAAATTCAGAATGGGCTGAAATATCCAGACTTGTTTTTTCCTTAAATACTGTTATTTTGTGCATCTGTGCTCTTATGAGAAATCTGTAAGAAAGACAGGCAATGAACCTCCTTTATTATTCTTTGATTAAGCTTTACTTGAATAGCAGCAGAATCAATAAAACTGAAATGAGTAAAGGAACAGCATAGCTATTTTACATTCTTTGAATTTTTCATATGTGTTAAATTATTTAGTCTTTAACAAAATGTGCATGTTAACATGATGAGTTTATATGGCTTTTTATTGAACTTGATGCACCTAGTATGTTATTTTTACAGAGTAAATATTTTATCATTTTGCTGTAATCTATTTTTCCACAAGGGCATTGATTCATACTATCAAGAATCCAATAAAGTTAGGTTTGTCAAAATTTTCTCTTGTTAAATGCAAATGTCAGAAGCGTTGCTTTTACAGAGATACATGTAATTTACGTATCCATTAAATATTAAAAATTACTTACATTTTGAAAATATTTCTTTTAAATCAAAAGTAACAAGCTCAGACATTTAAAAGCATTTATGATACAGATAGAGACTTTATATTAGCTTAGGTAACTACCCAAAAATTATACTCAAAGTAAATCCTATAAAATTAGCATTTTTGAAAAACAGCAGAAAATAGCAGTTCATATGATGATAAATACGTTCCTGAAAGCCCATTATGTGATAATCTAGATATGTTTTAGTGAAGTTACTTTCAAGTAAATTTTTGGATAAGGATTTTTTAATTTATTGCCTTCATTTAATGTGAAATCAAAATTGTGATCTTAAAAATGTAATTTTCCTGTGTTTGGGTAATTAAGTTAATTTAAACATCAATCAGAAGAGAAAACCATCAGAAAGCTATTTCTACTAGATATAGCAATTATACAATATTAAAGGCACATCTTTAAATATTACCTAGTTTAACTCCCTCACTGCAGAGAGAGGAACAGGGAAAGGGTTCCCACTAATGTTAAAAACTAAAATATACTATTTCTAAGAAGTAATTTAATTTTATACACCATTTTTAGATATCTTATTTATCTGCATTAATTAGAAGAGTAGTGAGTATACTAGGCACTGGTCTGTGGTTTTACAGCAGTTAACAAAAGAAAAGGCATTACTAACTGACACGGTTTGGCTGTGTCCCCACCAACATCTCATCTTGAATTGTAATTCCCATAATCTTTATGTATTGTGGGGTGGACCAGGTATAGGTAATGGAATCATGGAGCAGTTTCCCCCATGCAGTTCTTGTGACAGTGGTTAGTTCTCACAAGACTTGATGGTTTTATACACACACAAAAACACACATGAACAATATAAAATCCAGCTAGTTCACTAGTTGCATTCATAAACCTAGTGTTTTAATTTCTACCATGTTTAGCTTTCTAATACTTTAACTATTTTTGTACATTACTTATATGAAAATTATATGCTTTAGTATACAACTTTCTTGATAATATTTAACTTAAATTATTATAAATTATTCAATTGTACTATGACCAGTAGATTTTAAAATTTATTCACAATATGATAGTATTTTATGGTCATTCTAACAAGATCAATACAATTCTGAATAGGTTAAATACCATGATGTATTATCAAAAAAAGTAAAGTTTCATTATAAAAGACATATTTTATTATTTTACTCCAAATTGTATTTCTATTTAATTTTGTTTTACTTCTTTCTATTTTTCCCATTTTAATTTATTTTTTATGAAAATTGAAGTAGAAAGTCTATCATTTCTCAATGCTTCTGAGTCATTGGTTAACTAATGTGTATATTGCTTTGACTAAATAATCTTTCCATTAATAATGTAGTTATTTATTTGACTCAGTATCCAAATAATCGAGCAATAATTCATTTCATTAATTTTGGTTATGAAAACAAAATCAGGATTACTTTCTTATTTTCTTTTTCTCAATTACATGCATCACTGATCCCTTTCTGTTGACAATATTGTCCTAGTATGTTGCACTTCTTATTTTCCAGGAGACTCAAACTAGCATAAGCAAAATTGTTAGACTCTGACACAAACTAGACTATGTCAAGACTTTCAACCAATAAACGACATTTTATCATGGCTCAGGAATTATAAACAGGTGAGACTAATCTTTAAGAATAAGAAAAGCTAGCAACAGAGCGAGACCCTGTCTCAATAAATAAATAAATAAATAAATAAATAAATAAATAAAAAGAAAAGCCAAGGGAAGATTTTCTTATTGTTAAAGGAAGAGCTACATAAATTTGCTTGGATGCATTCCAATTATCAGCTACTCTACATCCAATATAAGTTATGTTATACTGTCCCTTAGTGCGTGTTCATCTAATATTTTATTTACATCATTTTGGTAGCCTCCTAATATCTATTTTGTCTCTCTAGTGTTTTTCCTTATTTTGTATACAGCTAACTCACCCTGTATATTGTTAAAAGATTAGCCTAAAAATAATAAATAAAATAAACAAACAAAAATTGCGATCACCTCTCTTTACTGCTTAAGCAAAAGCACTACTATCAGTATCAACCAGACAACCAGCCAACCAACCAACAATAAACACAAAAAGAAAGTTTCAGTTCCTTTGTTTGGTTTTCAAATACAGACATTCTCTCCCTAAGCAACTTTTCAGCCAGCTCTATGACCAATGCTTAGCAAAAACACATATGAACCTAACTAGTTTTGCCACTTTTCATAAGGCAAAATGCCTTCTGAAAACCCATTGTGAACACTGATATTTTATGTTCATTCAAGAACCGGCTTAAATGCCAACTTTTTGATATTCCATTTTTGATGTGAGTTTGATCATTTTATTCTACTTCCTAAATGTTTAGGAAGTAGAATATACTAATCTGATACTTCCGACTCATCAGTCAGTAATGAAAATGCATGTCTTCTTTCTTAATGCAGAGATATTTTATGTAAAGATTACATGGTATAATTTTGCACTTGTAGAATGCATGCTTGTCACCTACATTTCATGTACTGTTATGCAGTCTTACTGAATGCCAGTTACTGCGTATTTTAAAAGTTTAGGCTAGGTTTTGGGATACAAAAGTTGAATAGAATTCTCTGTGATAAGTGTTAGATGCAAACAAAAACAAGCCAATCATAACACAATTTTTAAAGAATACACATAGATACTAGTGATATGTATACTTTTGAAATGGACAACTTGAAGAGAAATTTCTTAAATTGTATCAAAAGCCTTGATGATATATATGATGTGATTCAGCAATCTTACTTCTTACATTTTGGGGAGAATAAAAATCAATTACAAATGAAATGTTAGCATAGTTTACATTGGAGGATCTTTTCAGGTATTATAATAAGCTGAGATAATTGTAGGGTTTACCCCATTTGTTATCTGTCTTCAAACATTATTATTTTTTGCTGGTTAAAATCTAATATCTTGAATTGTGTTTGTTTAAGATATATTATATTTCTTTTATAGCTGTTGCAAATAGGAAATTTCTGGCCACTGTATCTATATCTTGGCCAGGAGTAGGAATTTGTTATTTTCACTTTTATGCAATGGTTCATTTCATTCTTGTTGATCAAAACAAAAACAATAAAACCTCTCTTTATCTTTGATTCACAACAGTTTTATTATAATGTGCCTCAGCGTGATTTTCATGTAATTATCTTGCTTGAGATTTTCTGAACTTCTTGGACATTAAATTTACTATTTTTCATTAAGCTGGGAAAAATCTTAGCCATTATATAGTTTGTGTGTATTTTCTTGTCACCTCTCTATTCTACTTCTAAAACTAAAATTACACGTACATTAGGTATTTGATGTTATCCTTTTTGAATCGCTAATCTGTTTTGATTCTTTGTGTGTCTGCTTGCTTGCTTCTTTAGTTAATTCCGTTTGTGTAATTTTGATGGACCTATCCTCAACTTTACTCATTCCTTCCCCTAGTGAGTTCAGTTGTCCAGTTAGTTGATACCTCTACTCACTATAAAAAGTCTTCATTTTTGATATCATATTTTCAACTTTTAGTGTCTTTACATTTTATATTTTATTTTATTCTAATGATATTTCTCACTTCTGCATTCTTACTATTTTTTCACTATATTTTTAATGCATTAATTATACTTATGTTATCAACCATTTTTGAGTTTCAATGTCTGGACATATCTATTCCTAGATATCTTGCCTATCTTGTCTTCATAAGGAACAGATAATCCTCCTTATTTTGTGTGTTTCATAGATTTTAATAATATGCCAGATATCATGTGCAAAATAACTATAGAAACAGAGTTAATATGTATTCCTACAAATGGCACTGCCTCTTCCTTCAACTCTCTATTTGGTAGGCTTGAATCAATCTAGATAGTAATTAATATTTGTTGAAGTATCATTGTTGTCGTAAGTACATTCATTGTACCAAAGGCTTCACATTCTTTCGGTGGTTGACAGCTACTATTTTATTTTTAATATGAGGCCAAAAGTGCTAGATGACTTTTCTCATTATTCTTGCTTCACATTCAGTTTTCAGCTAGACCTGAAAACTAGTTTCACAGACTTAATCTCTCTACAAGTATTTGCCTCGCCTCATCCCAAGCAGCATCAGGTTAGTGGTACCCCTTCTCCAGCATCAGTGAGATTTTGCTTCCTTTCCAAGAAGGACCATGGTGCTGGCAGGTATTATCTTTATTCTCGGCTGCAGCTGATCACTACCTTAAACTATGTGGGGCCGGGAGCACAAACAGTTCTACTTAGTACTTTTACTTTTAATCTCAGAATTCAGCAGCCTCTGCATACCTATTCCAACAAGTGGGATTTCCTGAACCTCCTTCCTTGCTCTCAACCTTTCTCATGGACACTAATTGGAGGTCCAAGGCGGAGGACTAGTGAGTGGTTGTGAACTCCTTTTGTCCCTAGGACTTCTACCAGTTCAAAACTCTAATGCTAGTTCATGCTAAGTCTTTAAGAATTCATTGAAATTTCAAATGTGTTATTTACTTTTATGACTGCCACATCTTTCTCCTATGATTTTCCAATGATAAAAAAAAGTTCATGAGTTCTCTCCATCTTTATTGTCTTATAAACCTTTGGAATTCAGTCCACCTGTTGGTTTGCAATCTCAGTGGATTCAAAACATGTGATTTTGTAGATTTTCTAGATTTCTTTCATTGTTAGGTTGGGAGTGAGCTTGGCTTTCCTCATTCTAAGCTGACTCAGAACTAGTACAAATCCCATAAATACTGGCTGGAGTTTGGCCATTTTAAATTTCACATGACTGAGTACTAAATATTGTTGCCTCTCCTTAAAAAATGTAGGACTTCGTTCAGGCCAGTTGGCAATTTTGACACTTGCATTTTATCTGGATTCTTTTGAGGCTATTTTATGCTCTGCTAGTGAGTTAATAAGTATGTTTCATTCTAGGAATAATTCAAGCTTACTAAGGCTTGACCCTTACTGTGTGTCCACTAAATTCACCCAGTTCTCCACTAAATGTCCACTCGATGTTGTTCCCTTAGGATCCTCCACCCCAACTAGTCAGCACACTAGAGTGTCTCCCAGTCTAACATGAGCTCTGGAAATTTATCAACTTGTATCTCCCAAGTCATTCTTTGTCTCTTTTAATGGGGTTACAGCCTATTCACTTGTTATTCATTATTAGGCAACAACAGATCCAAGGGGAAACACATCCAGTTTCTGGAGATGCTCTCTTCTGTATACCTTCCTTCTCTCTGGTATTCTACTGGGCATACTATAGGTACATCCACCTTCTCAAACTCTGATCTTTTCCTCGAACATTGAAACTACCAGTCTGTATTGTTATCTAAAAACTACCTCCAGACAGAAAGCCAAGAACATTGTAGGATTCATCAGTTTTCATTAAAGAAAGCCTTTTTCTAATGCATTATTGTGTCAACCAAACGAGTCAAAGTCTGTAAAATATTTGAACAGATTTATTCTGAACCAAATATGAGTGACTCTGGTCAGGAACACAGCCCTCAGGATGTCCTAAGAACAGGTGCCCAAGGTGGTCGGGGCACAGCTTGGTTTTATACATTTTAAGGAGGCATGAGACACCAATCAAATACACTTAAGAAATACATTGGTTTGGTTCAGAAAGGTGGGACAACTCCAAGAGGGGTAGGGTGTGGGTTGGCTTCCAGGCTATTGGTAAATTTAAACATTTTCTGACTGATAGTTTATTGAGTTTGTCTAAAGACCTGGGATCAACAGAAAGGAAACGTTCAGGTTAAAATAAAAGATTGTGGAGACCACAGTTCTTTTGAAGTCTTATAGTGATTGCCCTTAGAGACAATAGATGGCAAAATGTTTCCTATTCCGACCTTCAAAAAGGTCCTAGACCCTTACTAAATCTCTTCAGGATTGTGAAGGCATGGAAGAAAAAAAATCTAGCTATGTTATTGACATTTTCTGCAGATGCACATTTTCCCCTGCAAAGGACAGCTTTGCAGGACCATTTGAAGATATGGCAAAGAAACATGTTTTGTGGTAAAATATTTTGATTTTCTTCCTTGTCTCATAATGTTATTCCAAAATCAGGTTGGAAATTAAGTCACAACATATAGGTTTAAATAAAACTCATCTGATGAGAATTTCTGGTTTGTAGGGCAGGACTCCCCAGACCCCTTAGATAGGAATTTGGTCAAGATAAAAAAATTAGAGCTTAGTTTTCAATAGTCATGTACTGAAATTATTTTTTTAATGTACTGTATTAGTCAGAGTTCTCTAGAGGGACAGAACTAATGAATTTTATTCTAAAAGGGGAGTTTAGTATGAACTCACAGGATCGCAATGTCCCACAATAGGCTGTCTGCAGGCTGAGAAGCAAGGAGAGCCAGTCTGGATTCCAGAATTGAAGAACTTGGAGTCCTATGTTTGAGGGAAGGAAGCATCCAGCACGGGAGAGATGTATGCTGGGAGGCTAGGCCAGTGTCTCTTTTTACATTTTTATGCCTGCTTATATTCTAGCCATGCTGGTAGCTGATTAGATGGTGCTCACCCAGATTAAGTGTGGGTCTACCTTTCCCAGCCCACTGATTCAAATGTTAATCTCCTTTGGCAACACCCTCACAGACACACCCAGGATTAATAAGTTTTATTCTTCAAATCCAATCAAGTTGACACTCAGTATTAACCATCATATATACTTTTATAGTTGCTCATGGAGGAAGGTAAGTGTGGTGGCCAAGAACTCCATCATGGCCATAAATATAAGGCTTTGAAATGTTGTTATTGGAATTTCCTCCCCTCTGCTGGAATTTCTCAAGAGAATTGACATATATTCTAAAAGCTTTTGTTTTACCTTCCAGGTTTGCATAAATTTAAAAATGTATCTCTTATATTCTAGAGATCTGATTATTAATCATACTTTGCTTTGATAGGAATCTTTTAAAATTTTGATAGAGTATGCAATGAATTGTCAAATAAATGCCACATTAAGTAATCTTTCATTTCCAGAACATTATATGTGTTCTGTTTAACCTTTAGTTGCATAAATGTTGCTGTTTTATTTATATAGTTTATAAAACTATTATCTATAATTTTAATTTTTTTCTTTGGAATATGCAAACAGTATCTTGTTATTGGTCTTTGAGAATTGGCCTATATAGATGTATGTATTTTCTGTACTACAGAAAGCTTGTATAACCAACATTTTTGCATGAAAATGTAATGTCAGGAAGCCACTCATCATTTAAAAAGTGAAGTCTGGCTCATGCAGGTAGTGCACTTACTTTATTAAAATGGTCCTTTAAGGCATTACTTAATCAAAAAAATTGAACACATGGAGAAACGAATCTCTAGCACTTTAATTTAATTGTTACAGAAAATACTATATTAACTGCTGATCCTTTGAGAAATTCAGAACAAGAGAAAATATTGCCTCTCCATAAAAGCACTTGCAACTTCCTATTGAGTTTTGAAAGGCAGTATATATACCCCTCCAACAAGCACTAATTTATCAGATCATTAGGCTAAAAGCTATAGGTGTTTGCATCTCAATTTGAAATCAAATGATATAATAAATCAAAAGAAAAAATCAAATAATTGCTATCTATTTAAAACTTGTCTATGTTGTGGAATATGGCCATTGAAGTAAACTAAATAATGAAATCAATACATTCCTTGGTGAATCAAACTAGTACAGTGTGACACTGTGGATTATATAAAGCCTGAAATGTATTCATTTGCTATGAAGTCAAATTAAAGGTTTCATTAGTGCCAACATGGATACAGCTGCATTGTTTGATTTTATGCATGTGGATATTTCACAAACTGTTATTTTATGTATATCCATATACACGTGGTCACAAGAAAGTACAAGTGAGTGTTTTACCAGTAATACATCATAAACTCCCAGATGTCATTTAGCCTTTCCTTCTCCAATTTCCTGAGAAAAAAAAATTGAAAAGAATAAAACTCTACACTATCTCAAATATAAATTTCTTCCAACGAGGTTTTGCATACACAACACAATTTGTCTTTTTTAGAAATGCTATGTGTCCCATAATATGTTTTTATTACCAATTGTTTCTCAGAACAAATTATAATGTAGAAAGTCAATTATTTAAATTCTGTCTTATTGGCTTTATAATTTAGAAAGGAATAAAAAAGTGAAGAACTAGAAAATGGCAATAAAAGGAAGTTTGACACAATTATCTGTAGTCAGATACCAATAAAACTCTTGGCCTACATTTTACCCTCAGGATATTATGAGAGATGCTGGAAAAATTCTTAGATAAGTGTAATAGTAGTCAGCTGGGTTAACCAAATAGGGGTGGCTGCCTTACTTATCACTGGCATTATGTAAGTTTATGACACAGGGCTATAAGGAGAGAATTTGTCCTTTGCCAAAATCATTAGTCCAGTCTATGCAATTCCCCCTCAATTTGCAACCTACTCTGTCCATCAGCAATATTTGGATTATAATATTTTCTATTTAAAAATCTTCTCAAAGGGGTGAAGGGCTAGGAGAGGAATAGTGGAAGTGGGGGGATTGGAGAGAGATAGCATTAGGAGAAATACCTAATGTAGATGATGGAGTGATGGATGCAGCAACCACCCACCATGGCACGTGTATACCTATGTAACAAAACTGCACAACCTGTCCTTCTACCCCAGAACTTAAAGTATAATAAATAAATTTAAAAATCAATTTGCACAAGGATAGTAATCACTTAAAGAATCCTAAGTGAAAAAATATTTTCGAGTATACGAATTTTATAATTGGAACCTAGTCTCAGAGCCTTTCCTTCAAGGAACATTTTCACATAAAAGTCCTCAATAAATTATTAGTTATAGCCAATATATTCAAACTGTACTGAGACAGATTATTATTTTCTTTTTGCACATTTTTTGTAAGCATCACATTTATGGATAAATTAATTGTGTCAATAATCAAGGATATGCTTACTTAATGGCACTAAAATATATTTCATTAAATTAGTAAACTAGCTAATAAATGGTTCACAGTTTTTTATAAGCACCATTCTAAAGGTATAGAGATAAGAACTTAGAAAATTTTAACTTCAGGAAGATTACCCAGATTGTCAGTGGCAAAATAGAAATCTGACAGTAAGATTTTTTCTTTCGTTCTTTTTTTTTTTTAATATATCTATCTGTCTATCTATCTGTCTATCTATCTATCATCTGTCTATCTATCCATATAGATTCATATATATTTTATTGCACTCTAGGTTCTGGGGTACATGTCTAGAACATGCTGGATTGTTGCATAGGTACATACATGGCAATGTGGTTTGCTGCCTCCATCCCCCTGTCACCTATATCTGGCATTTCTCCCCATGTTATCCCTCCTCAACCCCCATATCCCCTGCTGTCGCTCCCCTATTCCCCCACAAGAGACCCCAGTGTATGATGCTCCCCTCTTTGTGTCCATGTGTTCTCATTGTTCAACACCCGCCTATGAGTGAGAACATGTAGTGTTTGATTTTCTGTTCTCATGTCAGTTTGCTGAGAATGACGGTTTCTTGATTCATCCATGTCCCTACAAAGGACATGAACTCATCGTTTTTTATGGCTGCATAGTATTCCACGGTGTAGACGTGCCACATTTTCCATCCATTTTATCCTTGAGGGGCATTTGGGTTGGTTCCAGGTCTTTGCTATTGTAAACAGTGCCCCAATGAACATACATGTCCATGTGTCTTTATAACAGAATGATTTATTATCCTTTGGATATATATCCAGTAATGGGATTCCTGGGTCAAATTGTATTTCTATTTCTAGGTCCTTGAGGAATTGCCACACTGTCTTCCACAATGGTTGAACTAATTTATACTCCCACCAAGAGTGTAAAAGTGTTCCTATTTCTCCACATCCTCACTAGCATCTGTTTTCTCCAGATTTTTTAATGATTGCCATTCTAACTGGCATGAGATGGTATCTCAAAATGGTTTTGATTTGCATTTCTCTAATGACCACTGATGATGAGTATTTTTTTCTATGTTTCTTTCCTCAAATATGTCTCTTCTTTTGAAAAGTCTCCATGTCCATTGCCCACTTTTGAATGGGTTTGTTTGTTTGTTTATTGTAAATCTGTTTTAGTTCTTTGTAGATTCTGGATATTAGCCCTTTGTCAGATTGGTAGATTGCAAAATATTTTTCCCATTCTGTTGGTTGTCAGTTCACTCTAATGCTTGTTTCTTTTGCTGTACAGAAGCTCTGGAATTTAATTAGACCTCATTTGTCTATTTTGGCTTTTGTTGCCAATGCTTTTGTTGTTTTAGTCATGAAGGCTTTGCCTATGCCTCTGTCCTAAATGGTTTTGCCTAGGTTTTCTTCTAGGGTTTTGATGGTGTTAGGTCTTATGTTTAAGTCTTTAATCCATCTGGAGTTAATTTTAGTGTAATGTATCAGGAAGGGGTCCAGTTTCTTTTTTCTGCACATGACTAGCCAGCTATCCCAACACCATTTATTAAACAGGGAATCCTTTCCCCATTGCTTGTTTTTATCAGGTTTGTCAGAAATCAGATGGTTGTAGATGTGTGACATTCCTTCGGAGGCCTCTGTTCTGTTCCATTGGTGTATGTCTCTGTTTTGGGACCAGTACCATGTTGTTTTGATTACTTAGCCTTGCAGTATAGTTTGAAGTCAGGTAGTGTGATGTCTTCAGCTTTTTTCTTTTTGCTTAGAATTGACATGGCTATTGGGCTCTCTGTTGGTTCCATATGAAGTTTAAGGTTTTTTTTTTCCAGTCTGTGAATAGAGTCCAAGGTTACTTCATGGGGATAGCATTGACTCTATAGATTTCTTTGGGCAGTATGGCCATTTTCACAATATTGATTCTTCCTAAGCATGAGCATGGTATATTTCTCCTTCTGTTTGTGTCCTCGCTTATTTCCTTGAGCAGTGGTTTGTAGTTCCCCTTGAAGAGATCCTTTACATCCTTTGTTAGTTGTATTCCTAGGTATTTTATTCTCTTTGTAGCAATTGTGAATGACAGTTCATTCTTGATTTGTCTCTCTTTTAGTCTGTTACTGGTGTATAGAAATGCTTGTGATCTCTGCACATTGATTTTGTACCCTGAGACTTTTCTGAAGTTGCTTGTCAGTTTAAGGAGATTTGGGGCTGAGGTGATGGGGTGTTCTAAATATACAATCATGTTGTCTGCAAATAGAGACAATTTGACTTCCTCCTTTCCTAACTGAATACCCTTTATTTCTTTTTCTTGCCTGATTGTTCTGGCTAGAACTTCCAATACTATATTGCATAGGAGTGGTGAGAGAGGGCGTCCTTGTCTAGTGCCAGATTTCAAAGGGAATGCTTCCAGTTTTTGCCCATTCAGTATGATATTGGATGTGGGTTTGTCATAAATAGATTTTCTTATTTTGAGATATGTTCCATCAATACCTTTTTTTAATCGTTATCCTTTGTTTCCTGTGATATTTTCTCAAAGTTAATGTTTTACTGAACTAAATGAGTTGTTATAAAGGGGCAACTGACACAGAGTATATGCTCTATTCTGAAGATTATATTAGTTGTTCTGCAATCTGGTATTTCCCTTATTGGCTTCATATATATTAAAAAGGCTCATTGTCTGTTTTTTAGGCAAGTATACTACCAATAACACAAATGAACAAAAGTACCAACTAAGGGCCTGCCATAGCTCTTAGTTACCTTAATAATGATCAGAAGGTCTCTTTTAAAACAAAATGTTGTTTACCTACCAGCACAATGTTAAGATAAAGTATGAAAATAATAAATAGCTGATTCTTGCTCGTAAAGTAGCTTCCTGGTGACATGGCATAAATCATACCTTGTAGATCCCTTCCAGTTCTATTTATTATCTTCACTTGAAGTATTATTTCCATTTGTTGGTAATATTTTAATTAGACAATGGTAATACATTTTATCTTTACATGTACTGATAATAATGATTACGAACTAATAGTTCAATTGCAATACCATTTTCTAAAGCTTTTTGAATTTATGTATAATTAATTCAAAAAATTGTATTCTGATTGATGAGTCATATTATATTTTATGGCATTGTTGTGAAATGATAGCTTATGGATTGGAACACATTACTGCAGACGTTTTACTGTTCTTTCCAGGAATACTCTTTTGACCTTTTTATCTCTTTGTAAAACGTATGCACAATTTTATACTTTCATTTTGTCTCATTGTTCATATTTTATTCTCTTTTAAACTGTCTTACTTACATAAATCACTCTCCTTAGATTGGGTATTAGTAATTTCATATAAGACCGGAGCAATTTGATGGTCAATCCAATCTAATTTTTTCAAGGTTAAAGAAGACAGGTGTCTTAGGTATCTGTCTGAACTAATTTAAATGATCGCTTTTCAAGTGTGAATGCATCAAGAATCTTCCATGTTACTAAGTAACAAATTCCAAGGCTAATCGTTGTTCAGCAAATATAAATATTAATTGCTGCTCTCTTGTTTCTCTTGGCCCAATGTGCACTTTTGACCCTTGATACCTACCTATTCATGCCTTGTAAATCAGCATGCTTTAATAAAATGTCTGTAGATACTATACACACAGTAGCCATAAGGACATTATGGAAAGGTAAAATAATATGTTAATGACAATGATAGAAACAGAAAAGGAAGCATGATGACTTCAGGTATAAACTTGGAGTCAAAAAGTAATTAATTTGATGCTATCAATCACTTCTTAACAGCTTTGTGATATTCGACACTTATAAATACTTTTTAAAATAGTTCTTCACTGTAAAATTACCACCTTCAGGGGAGAATTCCCACTGAGGGAAGGATAGCAAAGAGCTTAACAACGGTATCACCAGGAGCAGCAGTCCCAGGATGTCAAGCCCCTGTGTGATACGCAAGTAAGAAGACCCATATAGACACTGGATAAAACAGCGATTTACTCCAGTAGAGAAAAGACAGGGAAGGCTAGGTTTCAACAGTGAATATCAATCCCCTATGGCCCATGGGTCTCATTCCACAGCCAACACAGAGCGATTATCTGCATATATCCAACTTTTGCTAAGGGTGAGGCACCCCATTCCTCTCCACTGGCGACAGATATAGCAGTGAGGTTGGGCAGGTGCTGTTTGATTCACATGCTTCTACGCAAATTAAAGAAATTCACATCAAGTCTGGAATAGGAAAGATATACTCCAAAAAGGTGATATGTCCAGCACACAACTCTTTATCTCCACATTAGAAAATGTTACTGGCCCAAGGCAAGCTCTTACGCAACTAAGCAAGAGTGTGCAGGCTGCTCGTGGCTGCTTTCCTAGCAGGTTTTTTTTTTTCAACATTTAATAAGCTAATGTATGGGGTATTTTAAATATATTAATGGATAGATATGTCATATTCTTGCCTATAAAAATATATCTTATACATGCCCATTGTTTGAATTACTTTATAGTTTATGTGAATTTAAAATAAAATGCAAGTAGCATTTTTTTTGGAACTTGGAAAAATGTTTCTAAAAATTATATGACTAAAACAAATGGCAAAATATAATATATTTTCTATAACAGGAGACAGACTAGTCATAATAAAATATCAGTAATGGCTTAAGAATAGTGAAAGCAATGGAATGAACATTTCCACAGGAATAAATTATGTGTATGAATGAAAAAGAGAGCATCGAATAGCATTCAAATAACATTAAGAGAATGAAAAGGTCATTCAATGAATAAATATTCAATAAATTAAAAAAACTATTTTATACAAAGTAGTAAATACATTTCAGATTTATCGGTAAATCTAATAAAAGATTTCAAACATAAAATTGAATTAAGTGTATATCAAATGCAGTATTTTCTTCCCATTTAAAAATATAACACCTCAAGAAAGAATGTAATAAGAATACCATCATTGTAAACTGACTTTGCAAAAAGTGATGCAAAACACAGAGCCAGTTACTAATAGAGTTGTTTTTCCTAGAACTATTTTTTTCACAGAATACCTTTGTGATCAAAAGCATGAGTTCTGATGCCTGATTGCCTGGTGTTGAATCTGAATTCACCATTTTCTTGTTCTGTGGTCACATCAAGTGAAATAACCTCTCTCTGTTCCGCTTCCCATACCAATTACATAGAAATATTATGAGTATCTACCTTGTAGGGCTTACATTATGTTTCAACACATATGTGTTCCAATTAAGTGTTGAAATTAAAACTCATAAAATTCTTACACACCATGCCTGGAATATTATAAATGCTAAATAGATCTTTATTGCATACAAAACAAAGAAAGAATATAAATGTTACATATGTATTTAACAAAATGATCACTTTTATAACAAAAACACGTGCATGTCTAATTAAATATACAATTCAAACTTATATATACAACTTATATATTAAATAATTTATTTTCACTTAGTAAATAAAAACTCTCAAGAACATTATGATGAATGAAAGAAGCTGTACACACACAAAAAAACTATATAATTCTATGTATTTGGCATTCTAGAAAATGTGTGATTTATGATGATAGATAATTAGCAGTTGCCTAGTTTTGAAAATAGTGTAGAATTAACTGGCAAAAACAAAATTTTGAGGTGACACAAATGTTTTACATGTTAAATGTGATAGTGTTTACATATGTTTATTAATTTGTCAAAATGTATAAAAGAACACACTTAAAATAAGTGCATATTACTTCAATAAGTGTTTTTCTTAGTTTTTAAAATTAAGAACGGAGATTTATATATATTATATGTAAAATGTAATTAAATATTACTGAAGTGAATTATGGGATCAGTACACACATGATGTTTTTCAATGGAATGTCCATATGTATTTAAATAATAATTTTGTATTTTATTTTCAGAGTTGTAAGCCTGAGAAATATGTTATTTCTCAGAATTTGGGTAAGGGAAGAAAAGAGAAGCAGATAAAAGGGTGGAGAAATAAGACAGAGTGACAGAAAGTAGTAACCCAAAGAGAAAGGTGATCAAAACCTGTGTGGTTCCACTCATTCTCAATGTGAATATCTCTAGAGCTCGCAATGCACCAAATACATTGTAAAAGTTGTTTGTATTAAGAAAAGCATGTAAACTTAACAAATATTTACAGAACTCTCCACCCCAAATCCACAAAACATACATTTTTCTCAGTATCACATTACACCTATTTTAAAAGTGACCATATAATTGGAAGTAAATCACTCCTCAGCAATTGCATAGCATTTCACAGGTTGAAATAAAATATTGGTTGGCTGCTTGTTTGTTATTTTAATCCCTTATTCCTTCCTGTCTCCATTGTTAAGCACAATTATTGGCATAAGAGGTTTTTAATACCCATTTTTAGACTGCATTCTAGCCTGGGCAATAGAACAAGAATCCCGTTCTCTCTCCCTCTTTCTCTTCCTTTTTCTTTCTCTCTTACATTATTTTTTTTCTTTCTTTCACTCTTTCTTTCTTCTTTTCTCTCTTTTTCTTTCTTTCTAAAAAATAATAAAAAAAAAAAAGAAAAGCATGGAGCAAAAATAAGTGATGAACTCCAACTTTGTCTCATTGGGAAAGAACCTCAAAATTAGTCGAAACTCAAGTGAGGATGAGTAAAGCAAAATCCTAAAACTGATGGCAGAGACCACTCTGAAAACATAGAGGATATTAGGCTTGCCTCAATAATTGATCAATATATTTACATCTCAAAAGTGATTGCCACTATAACAGACATCTTGGAGATTCTCTTCCTTGCTTCTCTCTTCATGAAGGCATAGATAAATACATAAAAATATCCATGTTGAATTAAGAAAAATAAAGCACAAAAGAAGGAAGTATAATATGTCAACAACAATTTCCATATTTTTTGCAATTTAAATAAAACAGCTTTTGTGTGGTATATTTATATATGTCAAAAAAGGCTTAATTTTATATATAATATATTAGGTAATTACATATTTAATGTGCAGATTGTATATGCCATTATGAACCAATATTTTAAAAATATACAAAGATATATAGATCAATATTCAATAAATATCTCTTTAAAAAGAAAGACAAACAATTATGAAGGGACAGAAACAGTGAATATATACAATCTATGTTTATCAGAAACTCATTGAAATGAACAAGATATTGATATTCTGAGAAAATTCAATTATGAAAGGTTATGTTCACATTTTATTAAATATAAATATAGACATATGTGTATCTATTTGATTTATGTATTCATAGATTAAATTATTCCCAAGATTTTATGAGCCTGTATTTGATATCTAAATTAAATTAAATGATAAAAGTTTAAGCAGCAAAATATTATCCATATTTTATTAATATAATTTAGATAATACAAATTACACAAATTTTTTTTATTACCTATATTTTATTCATAATTACCCATATTTTTTAAATGCTTAAGTTTCTACCATGGTTTTAATAAAAATCATTATAATAAAATTTTAATGATTAGAGTTCCTTTTTATTATAATGAGTTTTAATAAAATTGGAAAATGAAGTGAGTGTTTAGCCATAAGAACATTTGATGTGGAAATGTTATCTTCTACAGTTTGTTAGCCTTAACTACTTTTAAAAATACTTTGTCAGCTATAAAATAGTAAAGTAATTATATATTATTGGATAAAGTATGAATTATAAGTAACCATTCAAATGAAAACTGGACACTAATTGTATTCATTATATTAATTAAATTGAATTCTGTTTGGAAAGATTTCAAGAATAATATTTACAACCAATTAACATAAAAATTCATGTTTTTCCCACTTTATCTATAGCTCTAATATCAGGAAAAATTTTGTTACAGTGAGGTATTAATAGGCTAGATTAAAAGTATAATAATATTTTTGAAGAATCTATTCTAAGTAAATGATTTTGTCTGAAGTTGACAGTGATAAAATGATCAATGTTATGCTACACTTTCTGCTCCTTCATTTGTCTTTGTTGGTAAAATGAAGAATGTCAGAGATTGAGAGGGTCGAGCTCACAGCAAATTTAATATGACTTGCTGTATCTCTGTTCTGAACAGGATTTCACAGTATGAAATATTAAACATACAGTGCATGAAGATACATTTCTTATATTTAATAACAAGTTTGTAATGCCTTGTTTTATTTTTAATCATGACAAGCTCATAAAATAGACACAATCTGAGCAAAAGGACTACATATGGTCTCAGAAATAAAGTTGTGGACCATTCTTTTGCTTATTTATATCTTTGAAAGTCTTGACATTTTAATTAAAGTCATAAGTTATCAATTATCATAAATATAGGTAGATGTTACCCATCCATATTCACAATGAAATAAAATGTTGTTAAAATGTATGTATTGTATTTGTAAGTTCTATGGATAGCTGATAAAACATACAATTGCACATGGTGAGAAATTCAGTGGCATTCATAAAAGTAACTAAACTTGCTACTACTTCTGTAAAAGCAGCTTTGCTAAAACAAATTTAATAATAAAAATAAAAGAACTACAATGACTCAAAACCATTTGTCTAATTTAGAATTATTTTCAAATAAATTTATATGACTTCATAATGTGAAGTCATGTTAATAAAACATAGTGATTTTACTAAAATAACATCATATATACTATATACACACTATGAAAGTAGTAAATATTTTATTAATTATGAAAGGCTTTTGTTATTCAATGTAATATAACTTTCCATTAAAAGAATACACGGTTAATGTAAAATGATAAATCCCATTACCTCTGTTATTTTGCCAACTTTCAGTCATATGACTATACATATGTATGTGTGAGAATATGCCTTTGATGATGTATATAGAAATGTATAACATTTATAAACATGTATAACATTTACATTTATAAATGTCAACATGTATAGAAATGTATATAGAAATGTATAACATTTATAAATGTATAACAAAATTTGACAAATAAATAAAAAGTACCTACACCTACAAGAAGCTCAGAAAACTCTGAACAAAATACCCCAAGGAAATACACATCTACACGTCCAGAAACATTACAATCAAACAGCTGAAAATTAATGATTTAACATATCTAAATGAAAATAATTTATAACCCAGAATGCTACATTCAGCAAAAATACCCTTTATCAATAAAGTTGAGTGAATAAATAAGGCTTAAAAAAAGTAAGAATTGTATGCAAGCAGATCTTTTCTAAATGAATTACTGAAAGTGAATTATAAGAGATAAAGAACATAATTTAATAATTATAAATGGGTCGATGTTTCAAGATAGTAAAAAACCCTGTGTGTAAACAAAACAGAAGAATCTCCAAATACAGAAAGCAAAAAGCAAAAGAAATGAACAAGTCTACAAACATACTTGGAGACTTCAACACTGCTCATGTAATCAATGGAACTAGTAGATGAAAGGTCAACATTCAAGAATAGAAAGACTGATAAAAAATATCAACCACTTGGACTTAGTTTACCTTTACAAAATACTGCATTTACCAAGACTAGAATACAGATTCTGTTCAAATCCACACACATTTTTCAAGGTAGATAATATTCTGTGTTATGTAATAAACCATTAAAAACTTAAAATAATTGAAATCATATCAAAAATGTTCTGATTGTTATAAAATTAAACTGGAAATCAATGTCATAATGATAACTGGAATATCATATATCTAAAAATTAATCAACTATTCTAAATAATCCATAGATTTATAAGGAAGTTGCAATGTAAATTATTAAATATTTTGATCTGATAAAAGTGAAAATACAATATATAAAATTTTAGGGGATATAGCTAAAGCAATATTGCTTTAGATATACACAGCAATCATTGTTTAGAATAAGGAAGAATACTTTTTTTAAGTAATATTATCAGCTTAATCTTAAGAGACTAGTATAACATCAGCAAAATAAAGCAAAAGCAATCATAGGAGAAAATAATAAACATGAAAGCAGAGATTTTCAAAATTTAAAATAAGCAAAGAAAAACTAATGAAAGAAAAATTTTAACAGTAGTAATAAATGGTTAAATTGCTTGTAATATGGACAAAAGAATAAGAGATAATAATTTACTATATTAGAAATAAAAGAATATCACTTCCTAAACACGGCAGGTATTAAAAGAATAGTAAGTACATACCATGAACATTTCTACCCAAATGAATTTTAGAAAATAATAAAAATAAAACAATTCCTCAGGAAAAAAAAAAAAAAACAAAAACTAACAACACTTAGCTAACAAAAAGAGAACATCTGAATGTTTCTATGACCTTAAATAAATTTAATGTTTAGTTCAAAAACTTTTAAAATAATCTTAAGGCCCAGAAACTTTTTCACATCAGTTTCAGAAGACAAAATTAAGCCAAATTTACACATTTCTTTTGGACAACGTAGGGAAGTGAACACTTCCCAAAACATTTTTCAAAGCTGGTCTTATCCTGACATCAAAACCAGGGCAAAAGAGAACAAAAAGAAAAAACTTGAAGCAATTATCTTTCAGGAATATAGATGTAAAAGTTATGAGCAAAATTTGAACAAATCAAAGATATGTATTGTAGATAGATAGATAGATAGATGCATATACATATATACAGAGGCAAACACATACAAACACATAATGGCCAAGTGGGGTTTATACTGCCAACGGAAGGTTGGATTCATATGCAAAGATCAATGCAATACACCATTAAGAGCCTAAAGAAAAGTCAATGTATTATACTAACTGATGCAGAAAAAAATAATATTCGGTGTACATCAATGATAGAAACTCTCTGCATAGTAAGAATAGAGATGAGATCGTCTACCTAGTAAAAGATATCTACCAACAAAACAAAAAGCAACAACAAAAACAATTACAGCTGACATTATACTGAATGGTGAAAGACAATGCAACTTCCCACTCATGATTAGGAACAAGGCATGTGTATCCATTCTCAACATTTCTAGTCAGCATCATATTGGAATGTCCTAGATAACACAAAATTAAAAATTTAAATTGTCCCTATTTACAGGTGATATGATTATTTACACTGAAAATCCCAAATAATCTACAAAACATTCAATATACTAATATGTGGGATAGAAAAGTTTCAGTATACAAGATCCATACAACAAAAAATATGTGTTTATATAAACTAGCAATAAACAATTGAATACCCATATCCTAAAACAAATTTACAATAGTTACAACAATGAAATAACTACATATTTCTAAATTATCTCTACGAAACCTATACGATGCATACTATAAAATGCTGGTGGAAAAGATGCAGAAACACATAAACACACGTAACTACAAAGTGAGTTCATGAATTTGATGATTCAGATTAGTAAAAGTGTCAATTTTCTTCAAGTGGTTCTATAGATTACACTTAATTTTAATACAAATTCATGCAGAATTTTTTTTAGTTTTATACATGCCAATTTTTAAATGCTTAAGGAAAGTCAAAGAAATTAAACAGTCAAAGGAAGTTTGAAAAATAAAATGAAATTGGAGGAATGACACTAGCTAATTTTAAAACATACTCTACATCAGGACAGTGCTGTACTGGCAAAAGGACAAAGACATACACTAGTGGTAGTATGGAAAATCCAAATGTAGACACACTCAAATACGGCCATTTAATTTTTGATAAAAGTACAAAGATGATTTTAACAAGTCAGGCTGGAGCAATTGGGCATCCATATAAAAACGAATATCTACATAAAACACATGCTGTGTGTAAAATTAACTCAAAATGAATCACAGACCTTAATTTAAACCCCAAACTATAAAACACTTAGAAGAAAAGGTAGGAAAATATTCTTGTGAGCTGAGTTTAGGCAAAGTTTAGATATGACAAGCAAAATGTTAAATGATAAATTGGATTTTATAAAAATTTAAAAATGTCTATGAAAATGATATTAAGTGAATAAAGCCAATAGAGAAATATAAATTAGCACACAATTAGCCAACACAGAAATGTAAATTGAAACTATAAAAAATATTGCTACATAACTGCTAGAGTGGTTTAAGTGAAAAATGCTGAAAATACCAAGTGTTGACAAGGCCACAGAGCAACTCAATCTCTCATGCAAATCTGGTGGACTAAAAACTAGCACAGCTACTCTGGAAAAAACAAAATGTTTGGCAATACCTTATAGAGAGTCACACATATGTGGGAACTTGGTATTTACTCAAGAAATATGAAAATTTTTGGTCATATAAAAAACAGCACACAAATGATTATAAAACTTTTTCATATTTGCCAACAACTGGAAACTACTGAAATGCCCGTTAGTGGGTAAAAGGAGATACACACTTTGGTATATTCATCTAATAGAATATAACAGCAGTAAAAGGGAATGGGCTAGTTATTCGTCCAGCTTGGGTGGATCTCAGACATAATGCTGAATGAAGAAAAGCCAGTCTCAAGAAGTCACATACTATATGTTTCAATTTATATGATATCCACGAAATGACAAAACTACAGTGAGGGAGAATCAATCTGTGATTGTAAGAATTAAGGATGTGTGGAAGGTGTGTCACTGAAAAGGAACAGCAAAGAGGGAATTTATGGAATGGTGTAACTGTGCTGTATCCTGACTAGGCTACTGATTAGATGAATCTCTGCATGTGTTGAAATTCATGGTACTTTATTTTTTAAAATCCCACTGAGTATTCATATTTAAATACATAATAAAATATCAAACATGTTAATAATAACAAAAGAAAAGCAATTAGAAGAATTTCTAGAGTTGATTATCCATATAAAGTCTAGAATCTTATTTTAAAAATATCCCCCTGCTTATTAAAATTTCTTTAAATGTAATAGTGCCATTTGGTCTGTGATAAGAGGAAAGGAAGGAAGGAAGGAAGGATGGAAGGAAGGAAGGAAGGAAAGAAGGAAGGAAGGAAAGAAGGAAGGAAGGAAGGACGAAGGGAGAGAGGGAGGAAGGGAAGGAAGAGGAAGGAAGAGGGAGCGAGGGAGGGAGGGAGGGGGACATTTATTGCTAATTAAATAAAATGGTAATTCTATGGTTTTATAATTTATTTCACAGGAATACAAACATTAATGATCAGGTTCTAAGTATATAAACTAAAAATACAATTATAAAACAAATTCATTTATATTTTAATATTTATAAATTGATGTGATAAAATGAACAGCAAAGAACTGAGAAAAATGTTTGCAAATATGATTTCTGTGTCTTTCCCACTATTCTCTATTTATAGCTTTGCATAGTTATCTAGATGCAGTAACTTAAACTTTCTGAATCTTCTGTTGAGGTGATGATAAGCCATATTTTACTAAGTTATCGTGGGGATTAAATGAGAAAATATATACAAACATACCTGTTCAGAATGTGACTTTAGTGGAACCTAATAAATATAACTAAACATCCATATAGAAAAGGTAAACAAATATGAAGCCATGATCTATCACAGAGACAAAAATACAAAGCCTTTCAAAACAATTCACGATAGGCTCATTGATTTGAAATAGCAAAAAAAAAGGAATGAAAGTTTCAGCGTAAGTTTTTAGTGTTGTGATAGTGTGTACTTACAGATAATGAAAAAATCTTAGTCACTACCACCTCTATATTCTCCTTCCCACCATACACTGAAACACACCTGCAATCTAGTATGTCAGAAATTAGCTGAAGGGAACTTTAAAAATAAAGCCAGCCTTGCAACATCCCTTCTCAGATACTCTAATGGCTAAAATTCTGTTTAGGGAAGAAAAATAATAAGAAAAAAAGAAAGAATCCAGGCGCCCTGGCTCACGCCTGTAATCCCAGCACTTTGGGAGGTCGAGGCGGGCAGATCACCTGAAGTCAGGGTTGGACACCAGCCTGACCAAAATGGCGAAACCCCGTCACTATTAAAAATACAAAAATTAGCGGGCATGGTGCAGGCACCTGTAATCCCAGCTACTTGAGAGTCTGAGGCAGAAGAATCGCTTGAACCTGGGAGGCAGAGGTTGCAGTAAACAGAGATTGCGCCAATGCACTCCAGCCTGGGCGACTGTGTGTCTAACTCATTCATTCTATTTTGCCTCTGAACATGTACACTCTTGAATGCTCCCTCCGTGGTTTTTAGTACAGCTAGTCTACTGGTATCCCTTGAATCTAGGTTTAGGTGGTACCTTCTGTAGAGGCTTTCAGACAACCCTATTTAAGTGGACTTCTTTCAGTTACTGTCAACTTCATTCATATAACTTATTTGTAATTATCTACGCTTTTTATTTATAGTTATGTTAAGTATATGTCATTCCTAGAAGAATATAAGCTTCATCATTCATGTCTTATTAGTTCCAGCAGTTAGAAGAGTGTCTAATATAGAAGAGAGATATTATAGCATTATTTTTGTTGTTGAATTTCATTAACCTTTATTTTTTCATCAGGTAGCCTAGCTTTGAATGACCCTGAGTATAAAAGGGAAAAAAACGAAAAGAAAAAAATGGATCTCGATTTATAATAGTGTTAAGTCAAGGAAAAGAATAAAATGATTAAAATGTGCCCAAGCAAGTTGTTTTCTACATAAATATTAAGATTATATTTCTATCTAATAAAATTAGAGTTCTATTTGAACGGAGTCCTATTTAATACATGTTATCTGGCTTAAGCTTATTGATTTTCCTTTCTTATAACCCAAATATATGTATATCCTAAAATCTAAATATTAGTTCAAACGCTTAAATTATCACTGTAACGGTGTATTTTGATTTGTAAAAGCGAAAAATCTGACAAGACCATTCTTCTCAGAAATGTGATTTCTTTTAAAAATATTCTGTTCCTTAAACTACAAGTAGTTTAATGAGGAAATTGATTCATAGAAATGGCTTTCCAGATAAACTATATTGAATTAATGATTTTCTTAGCATTAACTACCTTTAATTTTTCTCCTTTAAGGTTTTAAAGTTTAATAAATAAAATTTACCAAAGGGAACTGTTATTTGGGTTTAGATGCGCACATTCTTTGGCATTAGCTTTCTAGAGAGACAAGGACTTTATCTTCTCTTTATGCTTAACACCCTAGATGAATCTGTGTGTCATCTTTTTTAATTTAAATAGGCAACATTGAGGATTTTTAACAATACTTCTGACCCCTGAGAAACAGTATATATAGCAGCCCATTAATTAGTTATTTGAAGTGAAGGAATATGGCACATCAAATATCATGCCTCTCTGCTCCATTGCACAGCACACCCACACCACACTGTCCATTTATATTTCTGACGACTACCAAAGAGCCAATACCCTTGAGAAACCATAAGTTAGCAATTTGATTGATGTACATTAGGCAGTCAATGACTTGTTCTATCTGGAGTATTTTCTTTTTTGCATGAAGGAAAGGTGGTCAAAATATGTATCAGACCTCAAATCAAATTAAAGCCCAGAAGATTTCATTGCCATTCTGCTTTTTGTTTCATACATAAATTTACATAAAATTGAGTTACTTAAGATTTCATATCTGTTTCAATTTTCTCCCTATTTTAGACATCTAAAATGACAATCAGCTTAATAGAACATTGCATTAATTGTTTCAGGAGAGTTACACAATCAACTCAACCATTTTCTAATTTAACTTCAGGAGACACTGTTGTTCTTTGTGTACATTCTCCCTAGTTATAAATTTGTAAATTATTCACATTCATCGTCACTAAAAGAAATTTGAACAGAAAGAGTGTTATCAAGGGGCAGCAAAATGACAACTGGGAGGCCTGGACTTTCTTCAATATTTTAAATGTACATTTGACCTTCAATGAAGGGAAATTCATCTTGCATAGAATCATTAATAATAATTAGTAATTATAGTCCACAGAGGACCTTTATGTGAGATATCTTTCTGTTACTTTTTTGACAAAATTAAGCATTAAGGCTATTCCTAATGTTGGCACTAGTAAAGTACTAGTACTTTTAGTAATATAGTAACTATTAAGAATAATTCTATTTATTAGATATACTAAAAGTTTGAGGGTAAATGAGTTTCTAAATACCTCTATAGAAGATCATGTTAATTCAACTTAAAAACCTACATTCTAAAAACTGACAGAAGTGTCAGTTCTGAGAAAATTGACAGCCACTCTTAACATATAATATTTCTGACTTTAGAATTAAATACCTCTTATACAGATAATTGTAGATTTTGCGTTACGTGTTTTAGGCCAATCTACTACACTATGTACATTTAGTTGAAGTTTAAGCAAATCCCTGTTGGGGGTGTTGTTGTATAAGGAATTGCCTGTTTTTTGGTCTGTGGCCCATTTGCTCTTCTTTTCCATCTCAATAATTTGATTAATCTCTATTTGGTATTAGGGATTAGGACCTACTGTTAAAAGTTCTCAGATATCTCCACAATTCATTGCTGCATTTTTTCTTATGTTAATTCCTAAATCCATTAATACCCCTGAGGTACACAGTTTTTCTGTTAGTTTTGTTATGCAATTCTTTCCTACATGCCTTAACCAGACATTTTCTTTCCTCTGTAATAATAATACACTTTGAATCTTTCATTTTGGTGTTTAGAGACCCCTTAACATCCTTTTTTGACTATATGAATACATCTTCTCTGTTGAAACATAACCTAAGGGAGCAAATGTACTTTTTTATTATTATTATTCAAAAGGGTTAGTCTTATGCGTTACTAGCTCATTATTTGTTTTATTCTATTCTGCCTTCAACTGAACTGAATAAAAGATGCACAGAAAGATGAATCTTAAAAAGCAGAATAAGTTTTCTTTCAAGCAAATGGAATTCAGCTCACATTTTACTACAAACTCAGGTAGAGAGTACAGCAATCTAAATTAAATTTACTAAAAAATAATATTCCTCAAATATGTTAGGAATTAAAGTGTATTTTGAATATTGCATAACCTCTTTACCATCCATTGCTCACATGGGTAACATGAGTATCCCAATTACTGGGGGTAGGTTTTGGTGGGACAGAAGAAAAAAACAAAACAAACAAACCAAAAAAGCCTTGGTTACTTTCATTTGAGGTTTACAGGGACTAATTCTTTCTGAAAGTCATGATTCATGAACACTTGAGCCTCCCTTATCACTGACCAGCCATAGGACCATAAAATAAAGCAATAGACCACTCTATTTTCTTTCTGTTTTTTCTTTTTGATAAGGAGTTTTGCTCTTGTCCAGGCTGGAGTGCAGTGGCGTGATCTCGGCTCACCGCAACCTCCGTCTCCTGGGTTCAAGAGATTCCCCTGCCTCAGCTTCCCAAGTAGCTGGGATTACAGGCATGTGCCACCATGCCCGGCTAATTTTGTATTTTTTAGTAGAGACGGGGTTTCTCCATGTTGGTCAGGCTGCTCTCGAACTCCCGACCTCAGGTGATCCACCTCCTTTGACATCCCAAAGTGCTGGGATTACAGGTGTGAGCCACCGTGCCTGGCTGACCACTCTATTTTCAATATTTTCAAATATTGTGCCTTTCTTTCCTCCTAGACTTTTTGCCTTCTAAATCAATTATAATATTGTATTTACCTTTGTAGGCCTAAAGCTTAGCATAGTTTCTTGCTCTTTTCATGCTGATAGAAAGAATAGAAGCAAGAATGAATGAAGAATGCAGATGAGGAGGTAGAAAGACAAAAAATGCAGGAGAAAAACAAATTGGCACAATAGTCTACCTACTTTACAAAGCTATTGTAAAGATGAAATGTGTGGAAAATGCCTCAAAAAGAAAACATTATTGTAAAAATATGTATTAGTTTTGCTATATGTCAACCGCTACTATATGTCTATATATGTGTATGTGTATATATGTGTGTGTGTATTTGCATGTATATGTATGTGTGTATATATACATGTATGTGTGTGTGTGTGTGTGTGTATTCTAAGTCTTATAACATCACTTTAAAGTTGATGCTATAGCTTTCATATTACAGGGGAGGCAACTGTGTCACTAGGAAGAAAAGTAAACTTTCTAAGATTTCAAAGCTAGAAAGTGGGAGAAACAAGGTTTTAACCCAGTCCACCTAACCAAAGAACGCCTTATTCTAATATTCATCTAAAAATTAGTGCTATCATTTAATTTTCAATTTGATAAAAATTATAATCTACATTAGTTCAAATAAAGCTAAGCCATTAAAATGAGAATTTCTTAATTTTATTTTTCTCTTTTCTGACTTTCAACATTTCAACAAGCAAGAAAACAGGAAGAAAGGAACAAATGAATGAAGGAAAGATGAAAGGAAAAAGAGAATGAGCAAGCAAGAGAAAGATGTGAAAGTAAAAAGGTAGGAAAGAAGGGAAGAAGGGAGGGAGGAGGAAGGGAGGAAAGAAAGGTGAAAGGAAGGAGGGAAGGAAGGAGGGAGGGAGGGAGGGAGGGAGGGAGGAAGGGAGGAAGGGGGGAGGGAGGGAAGGGAAGAAGGAAGGAAGGAAGAGTTTTCTGTTCTCCAAGCCTATATTTTAAACTGCCTATGATTCCAAATGTTTCCTATCATCAGGAATTTGCTAGAGATTCGATTTGTACATCATGAAATTTTTACTTACTAGATTTGATATCAATTAAAAAAAGCTACATTATTCTTTTCTAGATTATTACTCAGATGAATTCATTTGATAGTAGCTACTAGTTCTTTTGAAGATATCATTTTCAATTCAGAAAAATAATGGTTTCAGCATATCCTAAGAAATTAGAAATCAGTCCCCAATATTATATATCTTATCTCCTTTATTTAACTACTCTAGGCCATATTATTAAACTAGATTGCCTAGCCTCGGCAGATATATGATGGAAATCTTTGCTTAGATATCTAGTACTCGGCTTCTACCTGTACAGGTTTATAGATATATTATTTACGAATGATAAAGTAAAAAGCTATACCTAGGTTTTCACTATCACATTGAAATTTACAACTCAGAAATATAACATAAAAAATTGTTTACTTTATATTCCAAATGCAAAATTTTCAGTACAATTATAGATAATAATAGGAATTAAAATATATTTTATGTATTTAATATAGTCATTATATACACATAGTTTTAAACTAAATGGCTACAAATACAGTCGAGGCTCCCTTTGTACCCCTGCCTGACCTTACTGTGAACCTCCCCTTATGCTCAGGGGCAATGTTAGTAAATCTGACACTTATATTTCCATTAAAAATAGATATGTACATATGATATATTTTTCACTAAAAATGTATATGAATTTTGTTATATTGGATGTAGCCTTCTCCAAATTGTTTTCCGTTCAATATTATGGATAAATTTCTACCATTAAATAAATATTTCAATGTATAAGTAAGAACTTTATAATCCCACATCCTCTTCGACAACACAGCTCTCTTATTCTCATCTATCAAATCTTCTGTAAAGTGTTTTCTGCAGCTGTTCTTGCCACACCCTCCCCTCCCACTTCCCTTCAGCTTTTACTCTGGTCACTCTATAGTCCTCACTAAGATTATTCATTACTTTTGACACATTAGGCAGATATGTTTAGATATCATTTTACCTTTTAATATCATTCAAAAATGGTTAGGACTCCTTATTCTAGATTTTTTTCTCTTCCAATTAGTTCTACTCTGTGGTTTACAACACCACCTAAGATTTTGAAATGTATCTTTAAATACTTGTTTCCTACCTATGCTTTCTCTCTGTCAGTAATCACAGATCTAGTTTAGAAAGTTAAACAAGAATTCTTATCAATTCTTAACACAAAATATTATTTGGGCTTATGAACAAATTCCTAAAGCCTAATGCTTCCATCTTTCCTTCTACTGTTTAGTTCATTCTGCTGGCACTTTGAAACAAGAGATAGTAAAAAATAAATAACAATCCATGCAAACCAATTTTCAGTCAAATGGAGTATCTCTAGAAGTCTACTATTTAAGAGCACTATTAAATTTTAAATTTGTTTGGTAGACTCAAATTGTTCTCTTTTTAAAAATCTTTGGCTTATATTTCATATATTGTGTAAAACAAACCCCATCCTTGATGTATTAAACCAAAAATCATTGTAACAGTTACAACAAAACTACAAGAGCTGGGTCTTATTGGGGTCAATAGCTTCAGGTACAAATTGGTGAAGAATGCTGCCCAAGAACACTTCTACAAGGCAGCCAAGTGGCCATGGCAACCAAGTTGCCCACTGAGGCTCTCAATTTTGCAAAGCATATATATGTGATTAAAAGAGCAAAGAGTCACTGGCACTCCAGTGTGAATATGGTTTTATGGAAAGTGTGGCCTGCTGTACTTCAATGGAAATGCAAAACCACATAGTAATAGAGTGTAAAATCTATACCCTCAAATACCTGTGTGATCTTTGGAAAGATATACATTCTTTTTGAGCCTCAATTTCTCTACTAGTAAAATGAAAATTACAGTCATGCTCAGTAATATGATATATTCAGAGTGATTGTTAATTGCAAGAATATAATTTATAGTAATCAATAAATGATGTTAGTTTGGAAAAACTGTTACTAAACTTCCCTAGATAGCTAGTGAAACAGCATATTTTGCTTATTTATATTGTTTTATCTTTAAAAATCCAAACAAATAGTACTATAGCTCTGTTTCTTCTATGCAATCTTAAAAAGCCATGCTAATGAAAGGTCAAATACAAAAGAAAATCTTTTATGTAAATTAAACTGAGTTGATCGAATGGATCTTTCAAAAATAGAGTAAACACACATATGCACACCAAAAAATGTGATCATATACATCCTCATGTCAAGTATTTCAGTTATTCTAAGATTTCTTTTATTTAAAAAATTTGGATTCTATTTCTTTTTACAGGAATGGCACTACATAAAAGCAAATAGATATACAGGCACCAAATATTGTTAATTCTGCAATAGCTGGGAGCCAGGGTTTCTTAAAAAATTTAAACAACAACAAAAAAAAGTAAAGCTGTATTAATTTATGTGGGCTACTATAACAAAATACCACGAACAAGGTGGCTTTTAAGCAGCAGAAATTTATTTCTCACAGTTCTGGAGACTGGAATGTTCAAGATCAAGGCACTGACAAATTTGGTGTTTGATGAAGGTCTACTTCTTCATAGACAGCATCCTTCTCCCTATATGTTCACATGGCAGAAAGGTTGGTGGCTCTCTTAGGCTTCTTTTATAAGGACACTAATCCCATTCATGAAGGTTCTATCCTTGCAACCAATCACAGTTCAAATGCCTCACCATCTAACATTATCACATTGGCGATTGCATTTGAATATATGAATTTTGAGGGAACAAAAACATTCGGACCTTTGAAAAAGCCAACCAACATACATTAAGAAGCAATGAAACCTGATCAATTTTCAGTAGAGCACAAACCTCATAGATTTTGAATAAGAAATAGTACATAATTTCTCTAGTTTACTTAGTTACATATATCAATCATGGTTATGAAAAGGGTAGACAGAAGGCAATTAATATTATCCAGCTATCTACTTAACAGATTTACATTACACAAAAGTATAATTTGGAAAAATTACTGGCTAATATATTCTTTTTTTTTTTTTTTTAGAATTAGACACTCTGCTCAATTATCAATCTTTTAAAACTGAGCTTATGGTAGTCTAGTCTCAGTCATAGCTGTTTTAAGGTGAAGACATACAGCAAATCACATCCCTTCTTGGAAGAAAAAAAAAACCCTCCCATCACTCCTAACTCACTCAGAATAAAATCTCAGGCTCCTACCTCAGCTTACCAGGTCCCAGTTACTACAACCTTATGATTATTTTCCCAGACCTAAAATTCTATCTTTCCTGTTTTTACTCAGTGGGTCTCAGTTACCGGTCTTTTTTTACACTTTTGAATCTGCCAAGAATGCTTCTTGCATTGTTACATTTACTGTTCCTTATAGTTTGATTTTTTTTTTTCCTAATATGTCTGAAAGTCTTCTTCATTATCACCTCATTCAGGTTTCTGCTCAAATGCTTCTATAGCTAGAATACTACCCTACTCCACCCACTGTTTTCCATGCTGTTAAGCAGCTTTCATCTTCATAACTCTTATTGCCGTTAACATAATAGACATTGACCAGTTTGCATTCTCTATGTTCCCAGTTGAATGTAAACTCCAGGAGAGGAGGAATTCACTTCCCAGTTATATTTGCAGCACATGGGAGAGTTCTTGGCACATAACAGGAGCAAAATAAATATTTATTGAATCAATCGAATGAATGAATGAGTGAGAATACAGTCATTAAGGACTTTTTAAAGTGTAAGTATTTGAAGGTGGCAATTAAAAAGGAATACAGATCTCTGGCTAACAGGCAGATAGAAGATAAAAATACTGATTTGTGTTTTACGTATTTAATATTTTAATTAAGATAGATGATAAAACATTGTGCTAGGTATAAAATACTCCTGGGAATCTGCTACTATAGGTTCATGTTATTTTACCATACAGATGATAATTATACATTCTTTATCAGCTACTAACTTAAATTCTTTAAATATGTTGTAAAATTTTATAGTCTCTATTTACTTGCTAAATTAACATAATTTTTAAAAGAAACTACATTGTATTTCATGTTGTGTGTATGCCATTCTAATCTCAAGTTTAATTTTTCCTTTTCTTTACCTAAATGAGTCACACAGTGTAAAAGAGAGATTTTCAAATCATCACTAGAGATTAAAAGAGTGATCCCCTCCCAAATATATGAAACTTGAAGGAATTAGGTTAGAAAATACTTAAAAAAAAATACAAGTGACACCTCCACTCTGTGGAGCCCTACATGGAACGAGAGAACTGTAGCACTACCTAGTTGGTAGCTGGAGCTACAGATATTATGAATGTCCTGGTGAAGAGGGACTAAGGGTAATGGGACACCCAATAATGCACATTTCATAGGCTGGCTTGAAAGCAGGACTCTTTTCTTGTTTGATTTAACCTTAAGGGGCAGCCACATTTAGGTTGTGCTTGAATAAATGCAAAATTCAATGTCCTATCACCTTACAATATTACCTCTTCTCCACACAAATAATGGAATCTCTAAGATCTTGAAAGTTACAATGACTATAATCTCTTTCCTATTGGTTTTGCTCTGATATTAAATAAAGCATGGAAAATTTCCACAGTCATTAGGAGCCTTACTTGATTTCCATTATGGAACAAAGAACATTTATGTCTGTAAGTATGAACATATGGAAAAAAAAAACACAGATACAGACATGAGAAAATTCAAAGAAAATCAACTCAAAGAAAATTATATAAGTTGCCTATAAGCATCAACATGGTGAAACCCCATCTCTACTAAAATCACCAAATTTAGCTAGGCATGGTGGTATGCACCTGTAAGGCTGAGGAAGAGAATGCTTAGACGCAGGAGGTGGAGATAGCACCATTGCACTCCAGCCTGGGTAACAGACCAAGGTTCCATCTCAAAATAAATAAATAACAAAATAATATAAATAAAAAGGTTAATAGTAAAACATATATATATATATATATATATATAACTATCACAAACATCAATATTCTATAAATAACAGCACTCCAGGTTATAGAAAAAGATAATCTTTTAAAGTTGTGTTTGAGATTATCATTAAATTGACAGCAACCATCAAACCAGCCATCCCAAATAAAACTAGAGAGCAATTTCATTTATGAATATAAGTAGAAAATAATTTTTTAAAATGTAAAACATATTCAGTATTGTAATATAATAGAATTTATAAAATCCAAGTAATGTTTATTCTAATAATATGTATTATGTTGTATATTAAGAAGTGTAATAATATATTTCACTGATGTGTTACTTTAAGAAAAGAAAATGAAGGTAGATCACATCAATAGCTGCTGGCATATAATTTGATATAATTAAGGAGGTGTTAAACTCCTGTTAAGTATTTATTCTTAAAAGTGGCATAAGATCTATCTGAAATCAATAGCATAAATTATTTATTACATGTGACTCTTCAAGCTCAAATACTTAGAAGTAAAACATGGAAACAAAGTATAAAAATAAATTATTTTAAAGACAAGGTTTATGAAAAAAGAAAGTCTTTTGAAAAGTATGCATTTTTTGATGTGGTTGTTTATTTTCTGCAAATTTGTTTAAGTTACTTGTAGTTTCTGGATATTAGCCCTTTGTCAGATAGATAGACTGCAAAATTTTTCTCCCATTCTGTAGGTTTCCTGTTCACTCTGATAATAGTTTATTTTGCTGTATAGAAGCTCTTTAGTTTAACTAGAACCTATTTGTCAATTTTGGCTTTTGTTTCAATTGATTTTGGTGTTTTAGTCATGACATTTATGTGGCCAAGAAACACAAATAAAAGCTCATCATCAATGGTCATTAGAGAAATGCAAATAAAAAGCACAATGAGATACCATCTCACACCAGTTAGAATGGCGATCATTAAAAAATCAGGAAACAACAGATGCTGGAGAAGATGTGGAGAAATAGGAACACTTTTACACTGTTGTTGGGAGTTCAATCATTTGGAAGACAGTGTGATGATCCCTCAAGGATCTAGAACTAGAAATACCATTTAACCCAGTAATCCCATTACTGGAGGTATACCCAAAGGATTATAAATCATTCTATTATAAAGACACATGCACATGTATGTTTATTGCAGTGCTATTTACAATAGCAAAGACTTGGAACCAACCCAAATGCCCATCAATGATAGACTGGACAAAGAAAACATGGCACATGTATAACATGGAATACTATGCAGCCATAAAAAGAGTGAGTTCTTGTCCTTTGAAGGGACATGGATGAAGCTGGAAAGTATCATTTGCAGGAAACTAACACAGAAACAGAAAACCAAACACTGCATGTTCTCACTCGTAAGTGGGAGTTGAACAGTGACAAATACGGGCACAGGAAGGGGAACCCCACACAGTAAAGGGCCTGTCAGTGGGTGGGGGCAAGGGGAGGAATAGCATTAGGAGAAATACCTAATGTAGATGGCAGTTTGATGGGTGCAGCAAACCAACATCCTTATAACAAGGATGGCCTTTCCTTCATTATCCAACAATATGTGCTTCATTTCCATTTGATGTCTCATTAGAATAGTTTTTGCCATTCCTATTTCTAACAAATTATGTTCAGGATTGCCTTTCTCCAAGAAAGCTGAGTCTTTCTCAATAGTCTTCTTTCTGAGTCTTCACCAGAGTGACCCGTGTCAGTACATTCAGGACGATAGAGGCTTTTTCTAGCATGCACTCCAAAATTCTTCCAACCATTACCCAGTTCCAACGAATACAGTAGTTTTAGTAAACATTACTAACTAGTAATAGTATATACTTCCAAACTGATATCCAATGTACTGTAACTTTAATGTATGAGAGTTTTCATTTCTCAAAACTTATCAGATAATAATTTGCCAACCTAATATGTCAAATCATTCCTAAGTTTTGATTAATTTGTGCTTCTTTGATTACTCTTAGGTTTAATTGTATTTTATATTCTGTTTTGATACTCTGAATAGGTCAAAATATCCTTTCAGTTTTCTGCAGGTCCTGCTCATTCTCATCTACAAGTTCTCAGCACAAACAGCACTGCTTTAGAGAGGTTAGTTTGGATTATCCTATATGTGGTTTCTAATTATTTTTTTCTCATCTTTTTGAAAATGCCTTTTATGACACTGATCATAACTTGAACTGTCTTGCCTAATTATTTGTTTTTTTGTTTTGTTTTTATTTTTTTGAAAGAAAGAAAAAGAGAGAAAAGAAGTAAGAAAGAAAGACTGAAAGAAAGAAAGAAAAAAGAATGAAAGAGAGAAAGAAAGAGGAAAAGAAAGAGGGAGAGAGATTATTTGTTAATTGTTTACTGCCTCTGTTTCCTAACCCACAAATCAATGCACTCCATGTTGACATGTATATAATTTTTTTTATACTATACCCCAATGTCAAAAAGAACTTCATGAATAATATGTATTATATAAATTATTGTGACATAAATTAATTAATAATAAAATAGTTATGTGCCAACTGTAGAAAATTTCCACTAGAGTATAATTTCTAGGAAAGGAGAGACTTTTTTCCTATTAATTATTGACCTAAAACAGTACCTGGCATCTAATATATGTTTAATATTTATTTACGAAATTGAATTATTTTGGTTCTTCAGAAGTTACTTAGGGTTAGTTGCCATTTTTAGTTCAAATAATATATAGTTAAAATTGTTAAAGAACACATAAATAGAAACAGTATTAATTTCCAATTAAATAAGTATTGGATTTTATATCACACACACACAAACTTATTCTCTGCAAGATATATTTTGAGGGCTAATTTAAATCATGGTGAAGATTTTCCTTTAAAAAAAATTAGAGAAAAAAGGCAAAGTCAATATTAACATATTAAAGTCAGTGATAATGAACAATTGAACAAGATTATGAAGGATCACCTTTGAGCCCTTCTAAGCATCATAAAATAACTTCCTTATGTTGGTCAGTACAGTACATGAAACAGCTCACAAATGAGTTGACACTTTGCAGGAAGCAATTATTGCCTAAGGCAGGAAGTTTAAATGTTTGCTTTTCTTTTATGCAACATGGAGGGGGAAAGGTCTTCCCAAAGTAAAGAAGATAATGATGTTGACACAAAGGTTATAAAAGGCCATATTTCTTTGAAAATCTCCCTGAAATTCTAGTTAAAGTTCAAAACACTCTTTTACAAAGCACATCTGAGCAATGTGTGACCTTAAGATGGCAAGAGTTGTCCTACCAAATCTTTGCTGTAGTACAGTTTTTCCACATATTACTCATCCCTCCTTCCTTTGTTTTTCATTTTTGAACCGTTATATCAGCACAAAGAAAGCTGATTATATGTCTTCCTGTAGGCAAAAGAGATCAAACTGCTCAACGTGATTGTTTATGTTGGCTTGTGAATATAAACAGCAGTTTCTTCTTATTGTTTAGCAGGATCTATATGTGTCACAGTTTTATACTTTTTCATAAACTGGCAAGTTCACTACAGCTAACACAGGCAAAAACATTGCTAGAGAAGTTCTTTTTGTTAATTGGAAAGTAAACTTCATGAAAAAAATTAAGTTATTCTGCTCAGCTTATCTAGGCTGGGCAGCTGGTTTAACTCAGCCCTTCATCATGCATCTCAAATGCTCCAACCAGGCAAGCAGAACAGCCAAGTCATATATTCAAAATAATGTGAGGGACACACACTTGCAAATGGAAACCTACCCATAAATCATCTCCTAAAGTCCGGGCTTAGAAAGGGTATTATTTACTTTTGCTTCAGTCCTTGACCAAGCACACGAAGATCTAAAGGGTAAAGCTGGTCATTCTGCACGTGGTGAAAGGGTACAGCTGTATACTAGGCAAAAGTGTGGAAATAGACCATAAAAAGAAGAGATCTGATCTACTGGTGCATTGACCTATGGTTTTGTAAGACCTTCCACCAATGATAACTTATTTTATAGTATTAATATAGTTTAATCCAGAGAAAACATTTCAGAGAACTTTGGTCTTTAAACTGTCAAATGTATGAGTCTAGATACCCACAATAGGGTAGTAACTACAATAGCTGTCTAACAGATTCTGTGAGAGACATTATTTTTTTCCACTTTAACTGCTGTAATCCTTGATGGTTACAATTCTTATTTTTAGAGTCACATGATTATGGTATTATAGGATACTAAGTACTTGATAAAAATATACCAGTATAAACATTATAATTACTGCAAAGGAGTATCAGATTAAAGATTAAATCCTAAAGTAATTAATAAGTTGGGTGAAAGATAATATGATGACAATCTTCACTTAACTGGAGTTAAATCATTTTATCTAATTTTTAAATCTTATTTATTGATAGAAAAATGTACGGCATGCAATTTTGAGATATGCACAATTTTCTGCATCTTCACATTTGTACAGTAATCTCTAACTGGTTTAATATCTCCTAGTAAACTGAAATTCTATTTGACATATAGTATAGAATTAAGATCACTGCTTCAAAAAGCATGATATATTCTAACTCCTATACAATTCAGTCGTCAGTACTGACAGCCTGCAACCTGTTTTCAAAGTTAAAGAAACAAGATTTTAATAATATATTGTTTAATATGTTTGTATTAAACAAAATATTTTTGCCAAATTAAGTGTTCTTGAATTGAAATTCTAAATAATGCTATTAGGATAGAAGATTTAGTCACAAAAGCTGCATACATTGTTTCTGAAATCAAACAGGAAAAGAGAGCCATATAAACACACACAAAAATGTGAAAAGTGCATTACTTCAGAAATGTATGCACTATGGTACTCATTTGTGGTAAGACTCTGAGTTCTAACATTATCTCATACATTTTTACTGTCTTTTTCAACATAGTGAAGGGTGGTTACTCATTCCTTTCGCAAATGCAGAAATTGAAATGGGGAATTGAATAAATGAGATCAGGTATTACTGTAATAAGCATTATTATGTACATATGAATTCAGCTCTCTTTCAGCTTATATAAAAGGTACCTGATGTATGGATTAAGTCTGGTAATTAGTGATTAGAGCAAGAAAATTATAAGTGCCCTTTCTTTGAAAATATATACAGGATACTGAACAAAAGGTGGGAAAGAAAAGTAACATTCTAGTAAAAATATTTGTAACTGTGGATACTCAATTTTAAATTTAATACTGCTGAAAATCTTCACAATACCAACACCATGTAGGTATGTTTATAGCTACATTCAGGAATATATACTTAGTAACACAATTATAATTTCAATTTATATTTAAAAATCAGGATGCAATCCCCAACAAATAAAATACACAGAAGAAAATATTAAATTTTTGTATTATGTAAAGATATGAAAATTTATTGTAAAATCCAACCTGAACATGGCCTCCTCTTATTATTCTGGGATCATTGTTTACTATCCCCATTCCCTGGTCTTTTTTTTTTTATATTTTGAGACAGATAAGGTCTTGCTTTTTTGCACAGACTGGGGTGCAGTGGCATGAACTGGGCCCACTGCAACCTCTGTCCCCCAGGTTCAAGAGATCCTCCTGCCTCAGCCTTTCAAGTAGCTGGGATTACAGGCACCTGCCGCACCCCCAGCTTATTATTTTTTATTTTTACTTTAATTTTTTAGTAGAGATGGGTTTTTCCCTGGTCTTAAACTCCTGACCTCAAGTGATCTACCCGCCTCAGCCTCCCAAAGTGTAGGATTACAGCCATGAACCACCGTGCCTGACCTCCCTGGTCTTTAAAACACTCATAGCACACACAAACACAAAACAAATGACAACCAGGTCACATTAAGTATACTTCTGTTGCTGCACTCTGCTATGCTATCTCTTGCCATTATTTTACCCATGTTGATCTCTCTGCCAAGATAACTCTTTCTTCTTGCCTTTGTCTCTTACCTTTTTTGATGTCTCATCATTTTTAGCTATTTTATTTTTAAAAGAAGATCATAATGATTAGCATTATTTTTGTGAGAATTAAATGAGTTAATACCTGCAAAACACATAGGGTAGTTACAGAAAAATACAACTATAATATACATTATCTTTAATATTACTACTCACCCTACAGATAACTGCCTAAGAATCGTTTCCAACTGCAAGTCTCCTCTGGCCTTTCTAATAGTACGTTTATATCCCAAATATGTAACATCTGTGTGCCCTGACATATACTGCATTGTGTTACAATTGTGGATTTACTTATCTGTATACTCCCTCCACTCATCTGTAACATCACTGAAAAATGGTTCTCTATCTTTTTATCACATATAATAACTATCAAAAAGAGAAAAATAAAGATGATATACAAAATACTACATGCTTGGAGCATGCCAGAAGATCATATGAACTATAGACTAATCCCTATCTATATTGTTTGAGCACTGCCAATTTAATTCTTGAAAGATGAAGTGAAAAACTTTTTATAGTGATTAAAAAGAAAGGCCAAAATGCTATCAAAAAAGTGAGTGAAAAGCACTGGAAATTATAAAGGTGGAGTATACATATATACACATTTGGCAAATAAATTTTAAAAAATCATTTACATTAACATATTCATCAACTGTGTTAATCAGGGTTACTCAGAGAAACATAACCAATAGAATATTAGATATAGATAGATTAGATAGGTAGAATAAGAGGGAGTTTCATTTTAAGGAATTTGCTTATGTAATTTTGGAGTCTGGCAAGTCAAAAATCTGCAAGGTAGGCCAGAAGTTGGAAGACCCAAGGAAGAGGTCACATTGCAGTACCAGTCCAAAAGTAGTCTGTTGGCCAAATACTTTGTCCTTTAGACATCAGTCTTTTTTCTCTTAGAGTCTTCAAGTAATCATTAGATGATGCATACCTACATTATGGAAGGTAATCTGGTGTATTCCAAGTCTACTGATTTAAATGTTACCTTCTAGAGATAACCACACCACAACATCTAGACCTACCTAAGTTGACACATAAAATTAACCATCAGGACACTAGAAAAGTCAGGTTCGAATTAATTTGTTCTCTCCATGTTTTAGCCCAGTGGCCAGTTACTTAGTCTCCTTCATTTCAAAACAAAAGTCATAAAGGGATTAGATTTGGAAAATGAGGTGCCCAATGGAATCCATCTGCCCTAGGTCTTGATTTCAAAGAATTAATGGCTACTTTTTATTTGTAGTAGTATTCCCGTTATTAATTTGAGTAATTCTTTGCTATATTTTTTTGCTATAAGCACAGACTTTCAAGTGATGTAATCAACAACTTCTACAGAATAATATTCCAAAGGCCTGAATTTAAATTATTGAATATCATTAGTAAAGCAACTCTAATCAAATATTCACAAACTCTTGTGACAGCCTTCAAATATCTACAGAAAAGCAAACAAAAATATACCATTGTTAAGTGTTACAAGGTCACTACGAATTTAAAATGAAAGGTGTTTGTTTATAAAACAGACTAGTGCATGGCAGATTGCAAATTCACAATAAATGATATTGTCATTTTGATTGCCACTTTATCTTTCTGTTAGAAGAGCAAGCAGTTAGGAAAATAAAAATAAAAGTCTGGTCAATGCGTACTAAGACCTGTTTTAATCCAACCATAAACTTATGCATTACTTAATATACCTTTACACCTTTCCAAATTTTCACATGAAAACATTTTCACAACAAAAATACAATTTCAATCTATTAAAAAATAAATGAACAACAAAGATTGCCACAATTATCTTAATATTCTTTATAAAGAAAGAAATTAACTACTGAGTATTGTACCAACCTCAGTGTATATCTTGCAGTTATGTATTTCTTGTTATAATAGAGATTGATTCATAATAATATAGCCACATATGAATCTAGCTTGTCAGTGCAAAATGCCATCAAAAGGAGAAAATAACTACTTAGGGAGAAGTTAGGTAAAGAGCTCTTTAGGCTGACCTTTTGCTGATAAATTGATGATGTTCTCATTAGCAGCAACCCTGCTGTTTGCCCTCAATAAAAGATAACATCCTGCTGTTAACGTAATTTCCATTTTTTGAGATTTAATGACACAATTATATTAAAGATGCTTTTTTCAAATGGATTAGGGTTTTAAAAAGATAAAAATGTTTCACAGGTATTTATTCTGTTTTCCACAAACCAAATAATATTTTTCACATTATGTGAGTATACATGATAAATCTATCAAAAAGGTAGATGACGTTCAAGTTATTTTTCTAAACATACTTGTTACTAAAAATGATCAGTTATTAAACCTTGTATTATAAATATTTAATATTTTTTCTTGTGGTACAGCTACCATTATTGTCCATAGGATAATCAATTTAATTTCTTTTGTACCATGAAAACTATTACATTTTTCCTGAAATTCAGATAACTCTTTTCATAATTTAATTGAATCTTAATATTGCAGAAGCCTGGTCATTAGATATATTTTCTGAAGGAAAGCAACCTATCATTATGGGAAGAGCAGAGACTTTGAAATCTGGCATATCTATGTGTAAATTTTGGCTTTAACCTTTATTAGATTTTGAACAAATTATAGTCCCTAGAACAATATTAGTTTTTTTCATCTGATTAAGTAGTGAATGGAAAATTAGATAATGAATATAAATCATATGGTTTATACCTGATATCAAAGCTTAGGCTTTTTAATTTGGGGTATCTAACAATTTAATGAAGGAGGACACCAAGGAAGGAGTTTCATTCATTTTTGAATCTCTTGTCTTGATTCATGGGACACTTACATAATCTGTAAGTTGTGATATATATATTGATATGTTTCTGTGGAAATCATTTTCATTTTATTATGATTCAAATGTTTGTCCATAAAATACTATTAGTATATTTTTTAATTTTACTGGTCAGTTTTTGAGAAAAATACATAAAAAAGAAAAACTCAAGAGAAAACATGTAAATATTGAACACACATGTAGAGCATTGAGGCTCCCATATTCAATTCCAAAATAAAGAGAAGGCTGTTGTGAGACTGTCCTCCCAACACACACACACACACACACACACACACACACGCACACACACACAGAGTTTCCCATAGACATGAGTACCTGGAAAAGAAAAGACAGAACAGTGGCACCTTAGTTGGGCAACTGCTGTAGTCAGAGGAAATCATCATCAAATTTATAAATATACATCTTTATATGAATTAATATTATTTTGCCATAGATAAGAAAGCTTAAGAATGCAAGGGTCTGATGAAGGCAGAAAATATGGTTAAGGAAGTGAGCAAAGTAGGATCTAACAGCTTAAGATTAGTAAATTCTCATATGACATATTAGAAGCAAAGAACAATTCTAAAAGTTAATAGGATAATTTGTTGTAATAGAATACATGTGTCCTAAATTATTCTGTGAATTTTATCTTTATTTATTATTTCATTTGTTTTTGCATTTTTTATGTTTTAAAGCTTTACTATGGTATTGCACAATAAAATGACAACAGAAATAATTCCATTGTATTAGAAAGTTAAAGTGAAAGCTTATGAAATGTTAAACTTCACAGAAAAGATAGTAAAATATTCTAATCAGTTGCATTTCAAAGAATAACTCCTTTTAAAAAATATATATGAGATACTATAAATTAATTAGATTGAAGAAACATAGATCAGTGTTTTATTCCAAAATTGTTTTTACTAACTAATGTCAAAAAGGTGTCTAGAAATTAGTGCTTCTATCTCTTGTTCACTGTTGTTCTTTCCTCATCGAATCCTTACTTCTTCTAGATATATATTACCAGTTTAAAAGTAAATATAGCATAGTTACAACTCTCTATAATTACGTTTTCTTCCATTAACTTTTAAATTTATCTTCCACTGTTTTTCTTCTATTATTCTGGGTCTAGTGTCTTACCATAAAAAAGATATTGATTATGACTTAGTTGGTGTTTGAGGTCTGAAGAAGTGTTTCTGTTTTGAGACCAGAATGTGTGTTTGAAAATTAAACAACAACAACAACAAACTCATTTCTTTGATTGTAACAGTACTTTTGGTTTGAGTGGAAAAAAAGCTTAGTAATATAAAAAAGCTTAGTAATATATTAAGTTAAATAATGTAAAACAATTATTACATTTAGCTCATTGGAGAGAAATATTGTTTTAAAAATGTAGCATATACAATTTTCCAGTTATACACAAAGTACTTTTGTGGGTGACGGGCAGAATCAACACATCGTAAAATGTCATTCATATTTGTGGACAATATTGACACTGACTGATAACCAGTTTCCTCTCCTTGATCATGACCGACACAATCATTCATGCTCATTTCCAGTTAGGCACGGTTATAGGATTAGTTTTGGGAAATGGAATGTGAGTGGAGGTAACCTTTGTGTTTTACAGTTGAGTTAGTATAGAGCTCATGTGGCTTTCTCTTTTCACTCTTTCTCTCTCTCTCACCTAGCAGTGATTGTAAAAGTTCTGAGGTTGTTATTGCATCAAAATTTAGTCTATATCTTTATCTATAACTTTTAAACATAATTTCAAATATCTAGACCACTCTTTACAACCCTGTATAGGAAGCCCAAGGGTGGAAGTCAAAGCCTGGCAGGAATCTTGCTTATCTAAAGATAAAAGCAGATGGTAGAAGTCACATCTACCAATAGACATATGAGGAGGATACAGAAAAATTCACATAGTGCATACATGATTTGAGTTACGCTCAGTACCTGTGTTTTCAATAGGAATTGAGTTAGCTAATACATGATCTCAAGGATAAGAACACCAGAGTCAAAGAATCAGGAGAGCAAAACAATAGTTTTCAATCTGGCCTGAATCATTTGTAAATTATCTACAATATTAAAATTTTGTAAGACTACAAGTTGTATCATATTCCACCTACTCTGTGAATGATTTTAGAGGAGAGAAGAACCATGACCACTGCACGTTAAGTCCCAGTTTTAGACAGAGAACCATGACCACTGCATGTTAACGCTCAACTATTAATATTTCTTTTCATTTAATTAACTCACTTTCTAGGAGAGCCTGATGTTTGGTTTGACTACTCAGTTTTTACTTTATGAGCACTACAGCGTCTATTTTTTAGGATCTTCCTCTTACGTATCATAAGTTTCTGCAATTTACCATCTGATCACCGCATAATTTTAACTTCCAATTAGTCTCTTCTTATTACCCTATGCAAAACTGATTCTTATCCCACATTCTTTCATCCTATGCTAGTCTCCAAACACAAACACACACATACACACACACACACACACACACACACCCCATTACATTACCCCAAGTCTCTGGTTTTACCTCTGGTTCTATTGGGGGAACTGACTCCAGCACAGAGATCTGGACCTGAAAGTAAGAAACCATGAATTGACACATGACAGAACACGTAGAGACTCTAGGTAAGAGCAGAAAAACAACAATATCATTTCATGAGCCAGCCAGCCAATCTTGGCATTAAGTGAGTATAAAATTTGACTGCAGGGCTTCCTTTGCAGACCCTATGTAAGTAAGTAATGATAAAAGTCTTACCTATACTATGCAAATTATAATAGTATCTAACATTTTTAAGGAAAATTAAGACACTTGGAAATATATTTCTATATTAATCATAAAAAGTCAAACTCATACTTAAGCCTTCAATTAATTGATATATTCTTCAAATGATTTTCCAATACACTAACAGCTAGAAGGGAAAAATAAAACTTGTTATAATAAAATAGGATGCACTTTGTTGAGCAATCAATAGGTAATTTTGTCCATTGACCCGTTATTTTTTCCTTGCCTCAAGGTGCGTGAAAAGAAATAGCTAGACAGTGGTTTCAGATTTTTATATATAATTGCAAATCCTTTAATTTAGGCTTAGGCATAGGCATTTGTCATATTATAGCTGATACATATTGATATACAATTACCTAAATTTACAAAATAATAATGAGAAAATAAATAAAAGATATTTCTTTTTTTGTTTTTTTTTTAATTATCAGAATTTTCATTAAAACTTCAGATACTCTTCTGAGAATCCATTAAATTGTCTGACATTGTAGTTAAAAGAGATCTCTGTGGTTAAAAGGGATGGGAACCTCTAAATAAATGCACTATCTACTAGGAAAAAAAAAATTAAGATTTCTTTTACTTTGTCAATTTTGATTTAACAGAATCTCATTCTAAAAATTATGAAGAGTGGTCCTATCAGTAATAAATTAACACTGATATATTTTAATTTAAAAGATATTTGGAGGTTCTTACAAATTTTAAACATCCAAGAAACTGGATGTTTAAAATAATTTGTATTCTTATAAGCCATTGCATGTAGAATGACTAGCATTTAAAACACCTTATGGTATCTGCAATGACATTTTCTTATGAGGCATAATTTTATATAAATGCTATGTCATGCTTTGAAGACACAGTGGTGGAGTCTTCGTATAGAAAATAATGCATGCCCTTCATAAAAACAACCTAAGAACAAATACTGTAGCATGGTGCCTTGAGGAGGGCACTGTGGAGAATAATGTAAGAGGAAGGGGCTGACTGAGCAGACAATCTAAGCCCCTTCCCAATTTGGCCTAAGAAAGGTAGGAGACGGAGACAGCACAAAGGTTATTTTTTAATACATATCAACACCTATTTGAAGTTCCAAGGTACATGTAACAGGATGTGCAGGTTTGTTACATAGGTAAATTTGGTTTGCCATGGTGGTTTGCTACACAGATCAACCCATTGCCCAGGTGTTAAGCCTAGTCATTAGGGAGAACTCTCAAGGATTCAAGAGAGAATAAGAATTAATTTTAAAATAAATTATTATTGAATAATTGTTATTTAATACTGATTTTAAAAAGTTAATTCTATTAGAAAAAGCAGGCATTAATTCTTATTTATTTTTAGATTCAAAGTAAATGGAAATAATATACTGAATAAAAAATACAGAGTTAATGCCTTTTAAACCTTTTTAACTCAGGCTACTGAAGCCACATAATAACCTTAATGTGTAATGAATAAATTATTTTAGAATAAAGTTATTTTCAGAGAGTAGTATTTAATTATTGAATGCCCTATATCTCAAGAGAATTGATTTGCATTTAAATGAGGAGTCCATCAAGTAATTATCCATGTAGATTTTTTTATTAATATAAAAAGTGTTGAGTACCTGTTTTAGTACATACGGAAATTATGGTGTGCTTTGTTTAATGCTGATGAAGTTAGACAATTAAATTAATACTTACTTTAAAAATTATATTCTCTACCACTTAATAAACTAAATTAATTAAAGATTCTTAAGGAAATAATACATTATCCACTTCAACTTAAGCAACAACAATTTTTACTGTTTCAAGCATAAATATACATCTTGATAGGGTAATTGTGTGTGTGCCATTTAATAATATAAACAAATCCTCAATTATCATCACCATTTATTAATATAAATTTTTTTTACTACAGTGGAAACATACCTGAGATATTGTGAGTTTGTTTTCAGACCACTGCGATAAAGTGAATATCACAATAAAGCAAGCCCTGTGAATTCTTTTGGCTTTGCCATGCATATAAAAGTTACATCTATACTGTAGTGTACTAAGTATGCAATAGTATTATGTCTAAAAAAGAGTGTACATACCTTAATTACAAATACATTACTGCTTAAAAATGCTAATGATCATCATAAACTTTTTGCTGGTGAATGCTCATGACTCCATGTTATTGGCTGCTGATTGATCAGGGTGGTGGTTGCTGAAGACTGAGATGGCCGTGGCAATTTCTGTAAAATAAGTTAACAACAAAATTTGCTGTATCGATTGACTCTTCCTTTCATGAAGGATTTTCCTGTAGCATGCAATGCTATGGATAGCATTTTATCCACAGTAGGACTTCTTTCAAAATTAGAATCAACCTTCTCAAATCCTACCATTGCTTTATAAACTTTATGCAATATTCTAAATCTTCTGTTGTTTCAACAATGTTCTATAGCATCTTCACCAAGATTAGACTTCATCTCAAGAAGCAATTTTGTTTATTCAAATAAACAAATTCTCAACCATTCAAGTTTTACCATGAGATAGCAGCAATTGAGTCACATTTTCAAGCTCCACTTCTAATTCTAGTTCTTTTGCTATTTCTACCACATTTGCAGTTATTTACCCCACTGAAGCCTTGAGTCTCTCAAAAGTATCTATGAGGGATGAAATCAATTTCTTCCAAACTTCTGTTAATGTTGATATTTTGACCTTCTACCATGATTTATAAATGTTCTCAATGAGATCCAGAAGGATTAATCCTTTCCGACTTTGCCCAGATCCATCAGAAGAATCAATATCTTTGGCAACCATAGAATTAGAAAATGTATTTATGAAATCATAAGACTTGAAAATCAAAATTCTCCTCGATCAATGAGCTTCAGAATGGATGCTGTATTAGTAAGCATGAAAACAACATTAATCTCCGTAGACATCTCAATTAGAGCGATCAGGTGACCAGGTGCATTGTCATTGAGCAGTAATATTTTAAAAGAAATATTTTTTCTAAGGAAAAGTTCTCAACAATGGGCTTAAAATATTCAGTAAACCATGATGTGCACTTATATGTTTTTTCCAGACTTCGTTATTTCATCTCCAGAGCACAAGCAAAATAGATTTAGCATAATTTTTAATAGCACTAGGGTTTTGAAACAGTAGACAAGTATTTCTCACCATTATTGGCAAAGTTCAGTAAAACAACTTAAAGTCACCAGCTGCATAATATTCTGTCCAGAGAGTCAATTGGTCCTTTGAAGATTTGAAGTCAAGAAGTAACCCTTCTTTAGCTATACAAGCTCTAGATGGCAACTTCTTCTAATAAAAGACTGTTTTGTCTATATTAAAAATCACTTGTTCAGTATAGCCACATTCATCAGTGATCTTAGCCTGATCTTCAGGATAACTTGCTACAGTTTCTACGTCAGCTATTGCTGTTTCACCTTGTACTGTTATTTGATGCTCTCTTAAACTTCCTGAACCAACCTCTGCTAGCTTCAAACTCTCTCTCTCTCTCTTTTTTTTTGGCACCTTTCTCACCTCTCTTTTAGCCTTCATGGAATTAAAGAGAGTAAGAGCCTTGCTCTGAATTAGGCTTTTGCTTAAGGAAATATTCTAGCTGATTTGATCTTCTATCCAGACAGCCTAAACTTCCTTCATATCAGCAACAAGGTTGTGTTACCTTCTTATTTTTGCATTCACTGGAGTAGCACTTCTAATTTCTTTCAAGAACTTTTCCTTTGCATTCACACCATAGCTAATTGGTACAAGAGGCTTAGTTTGGAGCTGATTTCAGCTTTCCACGTTCCTTTTTTCAATATACTTAATCATTCTTAGCTTTTTATTTACAGTTAAAGACATGCAACTTTTCCTTTCACTTGAACACTTAGAGGCCACTGTATGGTTATTATTTGGCCTAAATCCAATATTGCTGTGTCTCAGAGAATAGGGAGGCCTGAGGAAAGGAAGGCCCCAAGGCTGGTCAATGGAGCAGTCAGAACACATAAAACATTTGTTGCATAAGTTTGACTACTTACATAAGCACAGTCTGTGTCACCCCAAAGCAATTAGAAACATCAAGGATTGCCAATGGCACATCACTGTAACACATATAATCATAACATAAAGTTAAAAACAAAGACAAAGAGAGAGCACATGCTGTTGTAAAAATGATGCTGATACACTTGCTCAATGCAGGGTTGCCACAAACCTTCAATATGTAAAAAATGCATGATATGCAAAGAGCAATAAAGCAAAGTTCAACAAAACAAGTTATATCTGTATGTGTCAACCTTTAAAAACCATCAAGCACAAACATGTAAAACTAGAAAATGTGAAAGCTGAGTGTATGTACTATCTTATAAATCTAAAAAATGCTTTAAAAGTACTTTAAATTAATAAAGTAATTTTGAATAAGTGCTATAGAATGTTTATGATTACTTAAAACTCTATGAAAAACTGTAGCTCTAATGCATTTCTAAGATTATCTTGCTATTATTTTTAATGTAAAGAAATTACAGCCATACATTTATTCTATTAAGCTAGTAATATTGTCCTTTACCAATATTGAAAATCTTCTGACTTCTTTTAAATCTATTTAGTTTCTTCCAACTCATTTATAAAGAATAATGAATCACCCTTAATTTAAAAAGAAGAAAGAAAAGTAAAAACAAATATACTTCCATGTATACTTTTGTAATTCTAGTAAGAGTGGGCTGTCTCCTCCAGCTCTCTTTAACATGCTACATAAAATGAGGATTAACTTGCACCTGATATGAAATAGCTCTTTGGTTGTGTCCAGAGATGTATGGCACTACAACACTGAGCACTGGCCAAGATAGTATTAAAATGTAATTATATTGATTTATAATATACTGTTCAAAGTCCTGAAATCATGCTGGATATTCCTTGTGTAAACTGGTATATATTATTACAATGCATAGAATAATTTTTCATCATCTGCATCTTATTTGGGATATGTAACCAGTGGGATATAAAATATTTCAGTATATCTATGTCTGTACCTTTGTTTATCTGAGAGTGAAATACCTTGAATATATCGGTGGCAAATTGTTTCTTTTGCAATTCTTTAATCTGAGCTTGGATATATCAGAACATTTAAATTGTGCCTACATATTTTGCGTATCTTCCTTGGAAAATTAACCGTAACTTTTGAAAACTATATTTTTAAAAATTCAAATCTCAGCTCAAGTAACATATAGCAAGCAAATGAAGAAACATTAAAGAAAATCTTCTAAATCTTGGTAAGAATAGCAAAATCTTGTGCACTTGTTCTGCAATCTGCTATTCCCTGTCTGATGTCCCAGCCCAGGCACTGAAGGCTCTATTCTGGAATGTGTTGTCAAGAACAAATGGTTTCCTCTCCCCGATTCCCAGTCTAAGAACAGCCTTCCTAGAATGGGAAGGCTATTGACATTCCTAGAATGGGAAGGTTGTTGACATTTCTCATCTCACCCTCATTGGTAGGGTGGAAAGTCTACTTCAGCAAGACAAGAATCTTGGGCCCCAATCACCTTGCCGTGGCTCATTTATAGGGCACGCAGGAAAATGTTGAGAAGACCTGGGACTATTGCCCCAATCCAATAACTCATGCATAAAAAAGGGCCATCATTTTGTGAGAAGTCAGCCACTGTTCCTGCCGCCAGTATTAGAGAAATTGCACAGAGTATTATCCCATAAGGAAAAATGCAGGGTTGCTAGTCTCTATAAATGGACTAACTTTATTTGTGAGGTGATCAAGCCTAAGGATACAGTCAAAAACAATGGTGATTTTTGTGAGAAGTAATTATAAGGAGTCTGGTAGCTACATAATAGCAACAAACATACAAGTTAGACATTAAAAGAGAAAATCTGCACAAACTGTTAGGAAGAGGCTTCCTGAGATCAAAACAAGATTCATGATGACTCAATGACTATTTCTGCAAAGATTTTATGAGACTCACTCACTATCAAGAGAAGAGCGTAGGGAAATCTGCCCCCACAATCCAATTACCTCTACCTGGTCCTGCCATGACATGTGAGGGATCGTTAAAATTAAAGCTGAGATTTGATTGGGGACACAGAGACAAACCATATCAACAGGTAATGTAAGTAGGAATGTGGAACACATGTGATATCATTATAGTGGGTGAATTCTCTTAATTTAATAATATATGGCAGTCATGCTGGGAAAACCTGTTGATACATTCTGTATTACACATGCCACTGGGTAATTTCACTCTGCTTCAATATTTTTTCAGTTCCACATTACCCATTCTATGTAAAGTCTTGCTTTCTTTATAGTACTCACTTTCCATTTATTTGATTAAAATCTCTCAGTCCCAGGTGAGTATAATTAAAGAGTCATATGAAAACCTCACTATTTGAGGAATGTAAATAATTGAGTCTAAATTTGAGAAAGATATATGCCACTATCCACATTATGCTGAACATTTAAAACTTAGTATACTTATAGATGTCAAAAATTAATAATATATAGAAAACTGGGCACAACAAAAATTTTTGCAGTCTTTGCTCAGTCCAAGAACTTTCTATTCTAAGAAGAACAAAACTAAAGTTGCCAATTTTTGGACAGCCTGTTAGTATACATACATGTATAGTCAAAGAAGCACATCAGAAATTAAATGTATACATATACACACATAAATACATGCATATGCACATGTGTACATATGTTCATGTGTGTGTATATACAAAACTATATGTGCATTTTACATGTGTCTTTATTTTACAAATAATAGCATAAAGTAAGTACACTGTAGCGCATCTTTCTTTTCTTTAGTGGTAGCAAAATAACTTGGAAGTTATTATGTATTAGTTCTAAAAGAGCTTCATAACTGATTCATTATCAAGCAGGCTAATTTAAACTAAGTTTATTTACAGATAGAGAGTATGTCATTGCTTATCATAGTGCACAATAGGATATTTAGTCAATTTTCTATTGATGAACATTTGTTTATGATGTTTTTCTATGAAAAATAATGCTGCAGTAAATAAGGCTAAAACGACATAATTATTTTAAAAATATGAATATAGTTTTAGGATATAAAATTGTTCAATCATAGGATAGGTATACTTTTAATTTGGAGATTGTAGCAAAATTATCCTTTGTACAAAAATACCAGTACACACATTCAATCTATTGCAGTATCTCTTATATCAATTCTTGAATATCTAGATAATGTAAAATATTTGATCTTTGTCAATCTGAGAGGAGAAAAATGGTAACTTGTTTTATTTTAAATTGAAATTTATCTTATAAAAGACTTTGAACATCTTTTACATAATACAAATATTATCATTTTGTTTTTCATTATTTAATTTTTATGATACTTTGCTCATTTTTGACCATGTTGCTATTTTCTTATTGACTTACAGAAGTTTTTATATATTAAAAAAATTCTTTTGTGTTTTCAGTAAATTTGATTTGTTTTTAACTCATTGTATCTATCAGGTTCTCCAGAAAAATAGAACTCATAAGAAAATTAATGGAGAGGCAGAGACAAAGAGGTATAATATATCAAAAAGAATTGGCTCACATTATTATGGAGGCTTGAAACTTAGATATCTTAAGATCTGCAGTTGTCAAGCTGGAGACCTAGGAGCACTGATATGTAGCTCCTGGTTCCTGTCCAAGTCTGAAGGCCTGAGAATTAGGAAAGCTGATGGTGTAAATCCCAATCTGCGTATGATTCTGAAGACAGAATATCAATATCCCAGCTGAAGATAGTCAGGCAGATTTCCCCATGCTGTTCTCCTGATAGTGAGTGAGTCTCACAAAATCTGATGGTTTTATAAGATTCCGGCATTGCTCCTGCTCCCACTCACTCTGTCCTGCCACCCTGTGACAAAGATGCCTGCTTCTCCTTTGCCTTCCACCATGATTGTAAGTTTCCTGAGACCTCCCAAGCAATGCAGAACTGTGAGTCAAACCTCTTTCCTTTATAAATTACCCAGTCTTGGGTATTTCTTCATAGCAGTGTGAGAAGGGACTAATATACTTATCCTAGCCTTGAGTCATTCATAAATGAGTTAGAGAAGAAAGGCATATAAAAGAGCAGAATTTAATCCTTATCCAAGTGAAATTTCCTTGAAAAGAGAATCAAAATGTCATGTCCAGATGAAAACTGGTACACTCTCTACCACTCTTCCTCTCAAGATGTGAGGTTTATTGTCCTTTCAATTGAATGTGGACTGGCTCTGTGACTTTTTCACCAAAGAAAAACCACAATTAACAAACTACTCCAGTTTGTTAATGCTACTGGCAACCTCTGATCCAGCTGTCTTAGCATGCATGCTTTGGGAAAAGCCAGCTTCAATTTAAAGGATTTGAATACACCAGACTACCATGCCGTGAGGAAACCTAAGCTAGCCACATGGAGAAGCCACATGAAGGGGACACATGGAGAGAGGGAGAAAGGGGGAGAGATAGGGAGAGAGAGATAACAGGTGGAGAGAGAAAGAGAGAGAGAGAGAGAAAGAGAGAAAGAAGAGACCCTTAAACCTCAGATGTTCCAGGTATCCAATCTGAGTTTCTAGGCATATATGTAAAGAACACATCTAGCCTATTCACTCAGTCAAGCTTACACATGACTCTGGTCCTATTTGTCTTCTATCTGCATCCACATGAGAAACCAAAAGCATGCAATATCCACATCAGACAATTAACTATCAGAAATATGAGACATGATGACAAATTTTTGCTTTGAGAGGTTGTCTGTTCCATAAGGTTTGGGAGTGATTTGTTACACAGAAATATTTAAATCAGAAAAAAAAAATTAATTTGTGAGAGTTAATTGCTGCTGTGATTTTTTTCCTTAATGAAGACATGTGAGATTGGCTTGGGAATGGACAGCAGGCCTCTTTGAAAGGCCTTAGAAAGACTGTTCATAAATGACAGGTAGCAATTTGTTAGGAGACTACTTACAAAAATATGTTAATTAGTGACAAAAATTGGTCATACCCTCATGTGTTCTAAAGTGGAAGTAGAATATATTTCTACTGAATTTGTGGACCTCGCTAAGTAAATTTCCAGGTAGAACTTTATAAAGCCCATCTGGTTTCTTATAGCTCTGCTTAATAATGTACAGGTAAAGAAAAAAACTAAAGAAGAAAATGTTCCATTTCAAAGTAGAATATAGAGAAAATTGTTTCTGAGGCAGGATTTGTTGTGTTAAAAAATGAAATGTTTGCTAATCTCCAATCTCTCCCAGGAAAATACTCTTAAAATAAAAAATTGTCTTCAGGGCAACCAATGAATTCAGGACACTGGTCACGTTTAGAATGACACTCTGAGATATTCAGTTAAACCATCAGAAACATGTCATGCAGTGGTTCATAAATCCTCTCTGCTAGACAAGCAGTCCTGTAAGATTCTCAAGGGTATTGTCCTGTGACACACTGACTTGGGTGACTTGTCTAATGAAGTGAGTTATAATTTGAAGTCCAAAAATTTTTAAAGTAATTTTACCTATTTTGACTAATTTATGTATAAATTAAGTGCATCATCATCTTTTATGGGTACAGTTTGTGGTGCCCTAAAACAATTACAATATTAGCATCAATTCTGTTATAGGTGGAAGCAGGCTATGAAGTCTACTCAACTTGAAAGAAAGAAAGACAAAGAAAGAAAAGAGAGAAAGGGAGAAGGAGGGAGGGAGGGAGGCAAGGAAGGAGGACCATTTAATATGCAAAAGAATGTGATTTCAAAACCAGAGCTTAGCAGGTGGAGTGAGGATCCACATAGAACCACACTCACAGAGCAGGGCTGGACTCTAATCAAGGAAGAAGTGACAACAGACTGACTGTATTTTAGAATTACCCTGGACCTGTGACTTCTGCATACTTTCCTGTTTCTCCTTACTTTGAAATAAGAGTCATCTACTGCAGGTTCCCATGCCTCTTCCCATTGTATGTCAGGACAGATGGGTTGCTCCTTTAGTTTGCATATTTACGTAAAAAGAAATAACAGAAATAACATAAAAAAAAAAAACAGAAGTAATACTCAAGAATCCAAATACAAGGAGCCTTATCTTCACCTGTAACTGGTTTAAATGACAAGATTGTGAACTAAAAACTGAAATTGATTTCATTATGGCATAAAATTTTGGGAATTTTAGGAGGAGGTTAATACGTTTTGTATTTACAAGAAATGAAAATAATATGTGCCCAGAGGGTAGGTTAAAGATGGCCAGCCTCCACCAAAAGCTGAGTTTGTCTCAGACCTGTGATTACTCTATAACTAGCAGAATGTATCTGAGTCTTGCTGTATCACTTTCAGTTCTAGTATTTGAGAGTAACGTGAGGCAGGCATAGTGCTTCATGCGTCTAATCCCAGCACTTTGGAAGGCTGAAGATCACTTGAGCAACATTGCGAGACCTTATCTCTAAAAAAATTGAAAACAACAGAATAAAGAGTACGAGGAACTTCTGCTTCCTAATGTCTAGGAACACAGGGGAGGAGAGCCAACTGCCAAGTTTAAAGTCCAGTTAACCTGAGAGTAGCTCACTGTGAAAGAGCTCAAGATTGTCATATGGAATGGCCTCATAGAGGAAGAGAGAACCCAATTATTCCACTCCTTATATTGAAATTAGTTTCTTATTGCTGCTGTACCAAATCATGGCAAATCCGGTGGCTTAAAACAACACAATTTATTATCTTATAATTGTGGAGATCAGAATTAAAAAATTGTAACTGTGGGCTAAAGTCAAGGTGTCAGTAGGTCTAACCCTTCTGGAGACTTTGGAAGGAAGATCGCTTTCTCTGTCTTTTCTAGAATCTAGAGGTCACCTGCATTTCTTAGCTTCTTAGGCCACTTCCCAATAATGACATCTCTTCAACCTCTATTGCTTGGTCATACCTTTTTTTCCCCTCTGTCTTGCCCCTCTCTTTTAAGGACCCTTGTGATTATATGAGTCCGCCCAGATAGTCCAGGATATTCCTCTTCATTTTAAGATCCTTTTGATAATAACATGTGGAAAGTCCCTTTTGTGAAATATTCACATGGTGCAGGGATTATCAGGTATGCACATTTATTTTGGCATAAAGGGGGCACTATTCTACCATACTTGAAGTATCAGTACATGTATGCTGGTGTGTAACCTCTCTTGGCTCATTCAGCCAATTTGAGCCTCCAAAAGACTGCAGTTTTAGCCACGATCTGATAGCAAATACATTACAGATCACACACAAGAACTGTTGAACTGAGTACAGTCTACAGAAATATAAAAGTTAATATTAAATTTTTATTTTAAGCCTTAGCTTATGGTTGTTTGTTGCACAGCAATAATAACTATAATTCTATAATTGATAAGACTAGGATTTTCTAATCATGTATCCAGGAAAGTAAATGAGGTTCTATACTGGGTCAAGGTATGTTGGTTTGTGAATAAAGAGGAGTGCTTCCGTGGGATTCTAAATACTGGTATTCCATGCAGTCATTCCCAGTCACTGTGATAAAGGTTGCAAGATTCCATCAGTCTATCATCTGTGGATGTGGGGCAAAAGAAAGTACTTCATACACAAATTGCTAACATATTTTCCAAGGAATTTGTTGTTATTTCAATAATGGAACACTATTAATGCATATATAATGAATAATTTTTTAAAAAACAGTGTCACTGTTATCTAAATGAACAGTTTACAATGTCTTCCTTGCTGATATTTAATTGGTTTTGTGGAGTGAGTTTGCATCAAATATGCAGATTGTGGAAAATATGAAACAATGTGAATTCCCCAACATACTTCTAATTGTTGTTCAATATCTGTTTTGTTTTACGTTTATAATAGTTGAATGTTGCTCATATACCTATGAGTGGACTACATTTTCCATCTTCCCTCATATTATGTGGTAAAAGTTGGGTTGGTACATGCCACTTCTGTGTCTTGATTGTAACATATGGGTGTTCTTCTTTCCTTTGTTTTCTTTTTGTGCATGTATATAGATATGGATATGGAAGACTGCGTCCATGTGAATAGGAGACTATTTGGTAAAGAGATGAAAAGACCTTAGGACTCTAATGGTCTTTGTGAAATTGAGATAATCCTCCAAATAGAGCCACTAACTTCCAGACTATGAAGTAAAAGGGAAAACAGCAATAACAATGACAAGAACCATCAATCTTATTTAAGCCTTTACATCTTATAATTTTTTTTTTTTTTTTTTTGGTTAGGGTAAAAGCTAAGTAAGATAAAAGCATAGTAGTTAAGATAAAAGCTGTATTTCCCCTAACTACTATAAACCTGGAGGAAGCTTTATTCTCACCATTATATAATCCTGGAGAAATAAAAGTAAGACTTTTATTGCAAAAATAGCGACTGCATAAATCTTGTATGATAGCCTTGGTTAGCTAGTAACCAAAAACAGCAATGAGATGAAATTACATAAAGTGGACAATAGTCATTCCTCCAAATGTAGCGATTGTGATTGTATTAGTTCTGTATTGCTGTGTACTCTAAAATGTAGCATCTTAAATGATAAACATTTCTTATTTCTCCATTTCTGTGTGTCAAAAATCAAAGCATAGCTTAGTTGGGTGTTTCTGAATTAAATTTTTTAATGAGATTGTAGCAAGCTGTTGACCAGCAATCAGGCGTCTCAAGACTTGTCTAGGCCTGAAGGATTCACTTCTGTGCTCACTCATGGCTGGCTTTGTTCCTCCTAGGCTTTTAGGCTAAGGCATCACTGTCTCACATGGGCCTCTTCATAGGACCATTCACAGCAATGTGGTGTCTTGCTTCCCCTAACACTAGAAGTAAAAGAAAGGAGAAACCACAATACAGAATCTAACATCTTTACAAATATGACTTCAAAAATGAAGTGTCATCACTTTGCTGTACTTTTTATAAGCCAGTGAACAAGCTCCTCCCATCTGTCACAGGAGGAGTTTCTATAGGGGAATTGATACTAGAAGACTGGGATCATAGGTGGCCATCTTGGAGACTGCCTGTTAACAACCATAGAAAACAAAGTTTAGCAAACTCAAGGAAAATGTTTTTTAGATAGAACTTGCTGACAGCTTCTTTTTCTTCTCTTTTGCAAAGACACTTAGGGCAATCTGATTTTTCACCAGAAAGAATGACGCATATTTTTACAGAGCTGCCTGAAGTACGCTTATTATTTCTTATTATTTTCTCAAATAATAAAGAATTTTCTAAACTAGTAAAAATTTCTTGTGGAGATGTTCATCATTTGTATGGTTGTCCATTATGCTGATAATAAGGTAGTAAGGATGACAGTGGCAGGAAAGCTTTTTGATTTGGTAAAAGTATCAAAACATGTTATGAGTGTGTCAGATTGTTCTGCTTAAAATATAAAAAACATGTGGACCATTTCGAAAATTACCTTGCTATATCTACCTTGGACTGGAGCTGATAGGCCACTTAGGGATAGATAAACCATAAATTGCTGATCACTGAAAACATTCAGAGATGGCAATGAAACACAGAGATAGTAAGAATATTTAGAGTTTGAAGAAATAATTCCTAACACCTGCACCAATTATCAGAACCTAAGTGCCGATTTAAAACATAATAAAGTGTTTCCTTTAAACTAAAGTGAATAGTGAGTGAACATTAGAGCAGTGGTCACTGGGTGAATCTATAAAACTTCTAGAACAAGCATCCTTTATGAATATTGTGGAGCCCAGTTGATATGGTTTGGCTGTGTCCCCACTCAAATATCAACTTTAATTGTGTCTCCCAGAATTCCCACGTATTGTGGAAGAGACACAGGCGGAGGTAAATGAATCATGGGGGCTGGTCTTTCCTGTGCTAGTCTTGTGTTAGCTTATCACAAGATCTGATGGGCTTATCAAGGGTTTCTGCTTTTGCTTCTTTCTCATTTTCTCTTGCTGCTTCCATGTAAAAAATGTCTTTCCACATATACACCATGGAATACTATGCAGCCATAAAAAAGGATGAATTCACGTCCTTTGCAGGGGCATGAATGAAACTGGAAACTAACATTCTCAGCAAACTGAACAGAAAACCAAACACCACATATTATCACTCATAAGTGAGTGTTGAACAATGAGAACACACAGACACAGGGAGTGGAACATCACACACCAGGGCCTGGGGTTAGGGGACTAGAGGAGGAATAGCAGGGGGTTGGGGGATTTGGGAGGGATAGCATTAGGAGAAATATCTAATGTAGATGAAGGGGCGATAGATGTAGCAAAGCACCACAATGGCACATGTATACCTATGTAACAAACCTGCATGATCTGCACACTTACCCAAGAAGTTAAAGTATAATAAATATTTTTTTTTAAAAAAGTGCCTTTCACCTCCACTCATGATTCTGAGGCCTCCCTAGCCATGTGGAACTGCAAGTCCAATTAAACCTTTTTTTCTTTCCGGTCTCAGGTATTTGTTTATCAGCAGCATGAAAATGGATTAATACCGTACATTGGTGCAAGTAGGGTGGGCATTGCTGAAAAATATACCTGAAAATGTTGAAGCAACTTTTTAACTGGGTAAAAGGCAGAGATTGCAACAGTTTGAAGGGTTCAGAAAGAGGCAGAAAATGTGGGAAAGTTTAGAACTTCCTAGAGACTTGTTGAATGGCTTTGCTTAAAATGATGCTAGCAATATATGGGCAATAAAATCCAGGCTGAAGTGGTCTCAGATGGTGATGAGGAACTTGTTGGGAACTGGAGCAAAGGCGACTCTTGGCATGTTTTAGCACAGAGACTGGTGACATTTTGCCCCTGCCCTAGAGATTTGTGGAACAATGCACTTGAGAGAGATGATTTAGGGTACCTGCTGGAAGAAATTTCTCAGCAGCAAAGCATTCAAAAGGTGGCTTGAGTACTGTTAAAGACATTCAGTTTTAAAGGGGAAACAGAGCATACAAGTTCAGAAAATTTACAGACTGACTATGGGATAAAAAAGGAAAACCCATATCTGGGGAGAAATTCAAGCCGGCTGCAGAAATTTGCATAAGTAGCAATGTTAATCCCCAAGACCATGAGGAAAATATCTCCAGGTCATGTTGGAGACCTTCCTGGCAGCCCTTCTCATCATAGGCCTGGAGACTCAGGAGGAAAAAGTAGTTTCACAGGCTGGGCCCAGGGTCCTTATGCTGTGTCCAGCCTGGGGACTTGGTGCCGTGTCCCAGCTGCTCTAGCTGTGGCTGAGAGGACCAACACACAGCTCGGGCTGTGGCTTCAAAGGTGAAAGCCTCTTGCCTTGGCAGCTTCCATGTGGTGTTGAACCTGTGGGTGCAGAGAAGTCAAGAACTGAGGTTTGGGAACTTCCACCTAGGTTTCAGAAGATGTATGGAAATGCCTGGCTGCCCAAATAAAAGTTTGCTGTGGGGGCAGGACCCTCATGAAGAACCTCTGTTAGGGCAATGTGGCAGGGAAGTGTGGGGTCAGAGCCCCCACACAGAATCCTTTCTGGGGTGCTGCCTAGTGGAGCTATGAGAAGGCCACCATCCTCCAGACCTCAGAATGGTAGATCCACTGATAGCTTAAACCCTGGCCTGCAAAAGCCATAGACACTCAATGTTAGCCTGTGAAAGTAGCCCAGAGGGAGGCTGTACCCTGCAAAGCCACAGGGGCAGAGCTGCCCAAGATGATGGGAACCCACCTCTTACATCAGTGTGACCTGGATGTGAGACATGGTGTCAAAGGAGATCATTTTGGAGCTTTAAGATTTGACTACCCCACCAGATTTTGGACTTACATGGTTCCTGTAACCCCCTTGTTTTGGCCAATTTCTCCCATTTAGAATAGCTGTATTTACCCAATACCTGCACCCCTATTGTATCTAGAAAGTAACTAGCTTGCTTTTGATTTTACAGGCTCATGGGTGAAAGGGACTTGCTTTGTCTCAGATGAGACTTTAGACTGTGGGCTTTTGGGTTAATGCTGAAATGAGTTAAGTCTTTGGGGGACTATTGGGAAGGCATGATTGGTTTTGAAATGCTAGGACATGAGATTTGGAGGGTCCAAGAGCAGAATAATACAGTTTGACTGTGTCTCCAACCAAATCTCAACTTGAATTGTATCTCCCAGAATTCCCACATGTTGAGGGAGGGACCCAGGGGGAGGTAATTGAATCAAGGGGGCTGGTCTTTCCCATGCTATTCTCATGATAGTGAATAGATCTTATGAGATCTGATGGGATTATCAGGAGTTTCTGCTTTTGCTTCTTCCACATTTTCTCTTGCTGCTGCCATGTAAGAAGTACCTTTCACCTCCTGCCATGATTTTTGAGGCCTCCCCAGCCATGTGGGACTGTGAGTCCAAATAAATCTCTTTTTCTTCCCAGTCTCGGGCATGTCTTCATCAGCAGAGTGAAAACGGACTAATACACCAATGATTCTATAATATTTGAGGTATCAACTACAAAGCTACAAACTGACAGCTCCAAGAAAGCAGAGACAAAGCAACAGGAGTAAGTTTATTTAACCTGAGAATTCTTGAAGACACTATTCACTAGTTTATTTTAAAAAGACAATCAAGCTATTAATTAAGTATAGGCAGAACTGAACTTACCACCAAAGGATGTTAAATAGCACTAAGAGAAAGAATTCAATAATCTCTCGGGTGATTCTAGACAAATATTTAAAGAAACCTGAGGTGCTTAAAATAATTATATTTCAATAATATGTAAAAAGTATTTGATATTAACTGTATGTGCCTCTGAATTTTAGAGAATGTTTTTGAACCTGATTTACCTATGGCAGTGGTTGATTAACTGAGAACAAGTAAGCTCACAGCGTGAAACCATCTGTTTAGCTGCAGAAAGACCCATGCAAATCAGTCCGGTAAGGTGGATTTAAAGCAATGTGGCTCTTTGTACTTATCCAGTTCACATAGTATGATTCTGAAACTGAGCCGGAAGGAATAGACTGTTAAAAGAGATCTTGTTTGTGCACAGGCAATATTATGGCCTTTCAGTGTCAATGTTGACACATCAGTTACATCTGCAAGAGGGAATTGCTGGAGACTGGAACAAGACAGTTGATATTTTACTGCAGCCTGTGGAGGTGGCAATTATTTGCAGCAATGAAATGAGCAGATGCAAGTGCACACAAAGTGCTAAAGGGTTCAATGGCAATATACTTCCCTGACCTAATCTAAAGCCATTTCCAATGTTCTGAATTTTCTGGCATGTTATCAGCAATGACATATTTGCCTCCAGTCTGGAAAGATCCAGAGAACATCAGCAAGTTTAAAGTAGATTTTAGTACTGACATTTCAGTGGGTTGAAACTTCAGTTGATAGAGCCTACCCTGTAATTGAACTTGCTTAGCTTTCTCTTACTACATAGTGAATTGTCACAAAGTTTGAAGTCTAATAAAACAATAACAAATTATTATTTCACAGTTTCCATGGGCTACGGTGTGGGACATTTTAGTTGGGTTTCTGGTTCAGGTGTTCACCAGCTTTGCTTTCATCTGGAAGCTGGGTTAGCGAATGCTCCTGCAGACTCTTGGTAGAATTTATTTCCTTGCAGTTGTGGAACTTATATCCCCACTGTGCTGCTGGCTATGGGTCTAACACTTCTCTTGGTTCCACTGCTTTCAAGTCAGTTCAATCGTAATGGGCCTCCTTCATCTCAGCCGTGGAGAACCTCTCTCATATGGAATCTGTCTAAAGCTCTCTGACTTCTACTGCAGCCAGTAGAAGGAAAACTCTGTGAAGGATTTATGGGATTAAATCAGGCACATGCAGGTAATCTTTCTTTCTAAATGTCACCTATGCCATATAACATAATCATGGGAGTAAATCCCATCATATTTACAGTCCCAGGGATTATGTAGGCAAGTACACTAGAAACAGAGAGCCTTGGGGAGCTCCTTTGCATAATGCCTACCACAAAATCTATGGCAAAGACAATAGAAACTAAAATTCTAAATTGTCTGCCCAAGGAGATCACTGACTTACATTTGTGCAGGCCAGGAAATATGTATTATAGCCCAAAGTATGTGAAAGCAGTGAATGTCTTTAAGTTAACATTTTATACTTACATCACCTAAAAAGGAATTAAGGTGACATTTTATGTTATGTTACCCAATAAGGAATAACAAGCACACAAAAGGAGTGGGAAACTGATACAAATGCAACAGAATACAGGTGTAGGAAGCTGGAATGAGGGAGACGAGTGCTTGACTGGATAGAAGAATGGGATGTCATCAGTCTAAATGTATGAGTTTACAAGGGAGAGTTGCTTTTTTAATGTTTCCCAGATGATATAGTTGAAAGGACTATAGTGAGAATGAGTTATATAACTGATAGCAAAATGCAAAAAAAAAACACTACTTTTTGAGAAAACATTTTATTTGAGTTACGATTATTTCAGCACTAATAATTATAATGCATTTCCCAAAGCAGGCACAAGAGAATCCCAAACAACTGTGATTATCATCTGAAAGTGATTCATGACTGCATGCTCCACTGGGATGAAGAACCTAAAGTGACCAGGTGAAAGTGTAAAGACTGAATTAAAAAAAAAAATGTTACAGCTGCATCTTCATTTTTTCTTACTATTGTCTGCTCCTACTCCCTTTATTTCCCTTGGACTTCCCTATTTAGACCAAACTTTGCCATCTCATGCCCACTCACTCTAAATCTAAATTATCTTCAATATCCTCTTTTTGTTTTTATTTTATTTTATTTTATTAATTTATTTATTATACTTTAACTTCTTGGGTACATATGCAGATGGTGAAGGTTTGCCACATATGTATACACATGCCATGGTGTTGGTTTGCTGCATGGATTGCTCCATCATCTACATTAGGTATTTCTCCTAACGTTATCCCTCCCCAATCCCTTGACCCCCTGTCATTCCTCCCCTAGCCCTCCACCCCCAGGGCCGTGGTGTCTGATGTTCCCCTCCCCGTATCCCTCTGTTCCCATTGTTCAACATCCACTTATGAGTGATAATAGGTGGTGCTTGGTTTTCTGTTCTTGTGTCAGTTTGCTGAGAATGATGGTTTCCAGTTTCATCCATGTCCCTGAAAAGGATATGAACTCATTCTTTTTATGGCTGCATAGTATTCCATGGTGTATATGTGCCACATTTTCTTTATCCTGTCTATCATTGATGGGCATTTGGGTTGGTTCCAAATCTTTGCTATTGTGAGCAGTGCCTCAATAAACATATGTGTGCATGTGTCTTTATAATGGAATGATTTATAATCCTTAGGGTATATAGCCAGTAATGGGATGGCTGGGTCAAATGGTATTTCTACTTCTAGATCCTTGAGGAATTGCCACACTGTCTTCCACAATAGTGGAATTAATTTACACTCCCACCAACACTGTAAAAGCATTCATATTTCTCCACATCCTCTCCAGCATCTGTTGTCTCCAGATTTTTTAATGACTGCCATTCTAACTTAAACCATGTTAAGTTGTCTAGCCTAGAATAAGAAAAACAGGAAGTAAAATTAATATATATAATACATAAATTGTTAGATTTTAGGGATACAAATGAAAAATAAAAACCATCACTGCCTCTAGGTTGGAGAAAAGATTTTCCCATCTCAAGGTATGAATATTTCTTCAGGAATTATTCTTGCAGGAGGAATCGGCAAAGACAATTTCAAGAATAAGATTTCTTCAGGAATTGTTCCATCTTTCCTTCTAGTGGGATTCAGGAGTGTTGGACCCAGTGGGGAAGGAGAGGCTGCTTCCTGCTTCCAAGCATTTATAGCACAATCCCTCTTGCTGGCTTGGCCAGGAAACTCCTGCCACCTCCAATGTGAGAAGCAGTGGAAGCCCCAGATTCTTAAGACAAAATGCAAAAAGCAAAATAGCAAAGCAAAGTTCTGTAAATTAGATTTACAAAGGGACCACAGCCCAGAAAAGTGAGTCAGGATCTGTGCAAAAAGCAGAGTAACTGCCTGCTAAAATTATAAGAAAATAATAAATAAGATCCAGAGTCTCTTAACAGAATAGCCAAAATGTCCAAGGTAAAGGTGAGAATCACTTGAGAATCACTCATTATACTAAGGACTGAAGAAAACGACAGCTTGAGAAAGAAAAGACAATCAAATTAAGCCATCACTGAGATGAAATCAGCCATCAAAAATATGTAAACAACCAATTAAAAATTATCTTGATGTGAAAAATAGACTATCTTAGCAAAGAAATATAAATTTTAAAGTGAACTCAATTGAAATTATTTTAATTTGAAAAATTAGGCAAATCATAAGAATGTGTTATATTGGTTAACAGCAGAGTAAAGATGTCAGAGAATAGAATCAACAAACTTTTGGACAAAATAATGTAATTTATCCAATCTGAACAACAGAGAAAAAAAACTGAAAAAAGAAACAGAGAAGGAAAAAAAAAGTGGAGCAGAGTCTCAGAGATCAATGGGACAAAAATATATTTTCCAACATTTGTACTGTGAAGGCTCTGGAAGAAACGAAAGACTGGAGCAAGAAAGAGTAGCCAAAGAAAATAATGACTGAGAACTTCTCCAATTTGGTGAAAGTCGCAAACCCATACATGCAACAAGCAAACCTGAGACAAGGTAAAACCAAGGAAATGCGCACCAAGTCATATGGTTTGGCTCTGTGTCCCCACCCAAATCTCATATTGCATTGTAATTCCCAGTGTTGGAGCTGGGTCTTGGTGGAAGGTGATAAGATCATGGCGGTGGATTTCCTCTAGTGCTGTTCTCTTGATAGTGTGTGAGTTCTCATGAGACCTGGTTGTTTAAAATTGTAGAGCATTTCCCCCTTCCCTCTCTTCCTCTTTCTCCAGCCATGTTAGATGTGCCTGTTTCCTCTTTGCCATCTGCCATGATTAAAAGTTTCTTGAAGGTCTCCCCAGCCATGCTTCCTGTACAACCTGCAGAACTGTGAGTCAATTAAACCTGTTTTCTGCATAAATTACTCAGTCTCAGGTAATTCTTTATAGCCATGTGAGAACAAGCTAATATACCAAGAAATATCATAATTTCGCTTCTGAAAATAAAGACCAAAAAAAAAGTCTTAAAAGTAGTCACAGATAAATGACGTGTGACTTATAGGGGATCATCAATTCTCCTAACTGGATTTCTCATCTGAAAGCAGGAGGAAGTGGCGTATTTATTGACATTTTTTCTTAATAGCCAACAACTAGAACCAACCCAGATGTCCTTTAATGAGTGAATGTTTTAAAAACTGTGATGTATTCATCCCATGAAATACTCCTTAATAATATAAAACAACAAATTATGATGTATGAATCATCCTTGATGAATTTCCAGGGAATTACACTGAGTTGAATAAATCCATCCCAAAATGTTACTTATTGTAAGGTTCCATTTATGTAGCATTATTAAAACAACAACAGTTTAGATATGATGATGGAACTATTCTATATTTTGACTGTATCAATGTCAGTATACCTGTTATAATATTGTACTATAGTTTAACAAGATGGTGCCACTGGGGAAAAGTGAGCAAAAAGACTCACAAGCAATCTGTATTCTTTCCTTTAATTGAGTGTTTTATGATAATCGATAGGGTCGTGTATACAATTTGCCTCCACTTCCTGTATTTTCATGAGTTGTTTTTTTATACCTGTTTTTACTTTATATATTCACTGTGCCAACTGAATATCTTCATATACACTCTGTGTGAAATAAAGATTGTTCTGAATCTCATGAAGCTGCAAAAGCTATTGATTTTTCACAATGAGCTTAAAGATGCCATCTGAAATCCTGTGGAAAATATGCTTGGAGACCAAATTGTAATTTTCATAAGCCCAAACATTTGCTGAATTGAGGTAACTTTGTAACTAAACATGAAACCTGACTTTCCTCCTCTCAAGTGAAAATACTATTTTCAAAGAGAAAAGCATATCTAGATTAAAAATATAGATATGAAAACCTAGAAATGAAACAAGAAAAAGTGATGAAATTGCAACTGTTTCATAGTGTGTAATGTTTTAACTAAGTTTATTTTATTAAAATATTTACAAAATAAGAATTTTTGGATTGTTGTAAAGAACATGAATTCCTTTTTTTTCTATCTGATATGTGTAATTCAGTAATCTGTCTGAACATTCATTCCAAATTCCCAAACTTCTTCATGTTCTATGATTGTTTAGAAGATAAAAATCCATCTCTTTAATATATAAATGGCAAATAAACATATGAAAGAATGTTCAACATTGCTAATTATCAGGAAAATGCAAATCAAAACCATAATGTGATACCACCTTACTCCTCCAAGAATAGCCATAATTCAAAAATAAAAGATAATAGATGTCATAGATGTGGTGAAAAAGAAACAGTTCTATACTGCTGGTGGGAATGTAAACTAGCACAACTATTGGAAAGCAGTATGGAGATTCCTTAAAGAACTAAATGTAGGTCTACTGTTTGATGCATCTATCCCACTACTGATATCTACTCATAGGAAAATAAGTCTTTATATGAAAAAGACAATTCCACACACATGTTTATAGCAGCACAATGTACAATTGCAAAAATATGGAACCAGCCTAAATGCCCATCAACCAATGAATGGATAAAGAAAATGAGAGATACATATGTACACACATGTATGCATACTATATGTATATATACACACTTATACATACATATATCCACACATATACACATATATATGTTGTATATGTCCACATATACCATGGAATACTACTCAGTCATATAAAGGAATGAAACAGGGGCATTCACAGCGACCTGGATGAAATTGGAGTCTATTCTTCTAAGTGAAGTAACTGAGGCATAAATCAAACACATGCCATCACTTACAAGTGGGAGCTAAGCTATGAGGTTGCAAAGGCATAAAAATAATACAATGGGCTCTGGGGACTTGGGGGGAACTGTGGGAGGGGATGAGGGGTAAAGTCTACACTTTGGGTACAGTGTGCACTGCTTGAGTCATGGGTGCACAAAAATCTCAGAAATTACCACTGAAGAACTTATCCATGTAACCAAACACCACCAGTTCCCCCAAAATTATTGAAATAATAATTTTTAAAAACTAAAGAAATAAGGTAGACTTGAATTTTCATATTACAGAGATCATGGGCCATATATTCTGGTATATAAACAGCCAAAAATTAAATACAAAAATAACAAGAATATAAATATTATTATTTCAAAACCTAAAGTTACATTGGATAACAATGAATAAGGTCTGACAAACAGATGATCAACTCTCATAATATTTTTTATTACAGTTGACTTTCTAGTGGTTTCAGCCATTTTGACATTTAATAACTTTGGAGGAATCTTGAGGCATCACCACTTTCATGTAGTTAGTAATTTATTGATGCTATTATTTGTTAAACAAATAGATATTTCCTATCTGCAATATACAGGTCACTGATCTCTAAGGAGAAGAACATTAAAGGCTCGTTAAAATATCCACAGACCTAGATAGAATGCATTATGTATGTGAAAATATTGCTGTCATCTAGAGGGAAGAATTATTTCTAATAGGATTGAGAGATGATTAGGAGAGAAGGAGATCAATTTATTTTAAAAGTACTATGTAATGTAATATGACCTAAAAAAATATTACTCCATAGGCTACTATTTTCCTCTAGCAATTACTAGGTATGTCTACTGGATTATCTAATATATAAAAGCAAATGGCCTCAAATATTTAACTTGTCTAAAAATGTATGCTTCTCTGCAAGCAGAGATACACATGTATTAACATAATGTACCTCAAATGTACAATCAAAAATATATTTACACACATATTTACTCTACAACTTACAAATACAAGTCTATAAGTATGTGGGAGTGATCAAATCAAGATGACCTGATTACAAATCAACAACAACAATAACATCTCTGAAAATGACAAAGCACACAGCAAAAAGTCTCGGTGCTCATGGTGTTAGAATCTATGGTAACTATGTTTTAGATGTTTATAGTTTAGGGAGGGCATGTCTACACTGTCTCTGCATTGTATTAAGAGAACTGAAGTCACATACAACTTCAGCCTTAATTAAAGAAACTATGATATATGATGTTCTTTTACTATTTTTAGAATAGTTGAAAATTGCATTATACTCACACTACCAAGGAAAACATTTTTTAGCAACATGCACCTAAATACCGTCTTTCTGAATTACACTTTAAAAATTTAATGGAATTATTTAAGGTATGCTTATTCACAAACAGGGAAATGTTTTTACTTTATTATTTAAAAATTGTAATGCAATATACATTATTCCAAATTGACAGCTTTTCCCCCATGACTACCTACATAAATTGGTTTGAAATGAAAAGGTAAAGACATTTAAAGGGCTTTTCATTTTCAGAAACTTAAAGCCATATAGCTCTTTCAGCTAGAGCAAATGACTATAAATTATTAGTGTCAATCAAAGACGTGATTTCCATTTCCTGATTAAATCTATACAAAAGATCTTCAAACACACAGTTCAGCTGCCACCAAATGACAAATCAATCAGGAAAGACAACACAAGTGAGTGATTAGACCGCAAGAAAAAGACAATAGTATGTGGTTGGCATTTTACCCCTCATTCAAAGCCCTGTTATTATTCAGAAAATGGGAGTGACCATTTATTGCATCTACTTGTATTTAAACATTAAAAGGTTTCCATATGAACATTCTATATCCTAATACATTGAAACAACAAAAGAAATTGCTTCAATGGCTTTTAAACATGTTCCTTAAGAGAACAATATAGATTTGCTTAAATGCATTTAAAAAATATAAGTGGGTAGCAATTGCTTTGAAAGAAAACAACCCCTATAGATCACTTAATTAAAGAAAAGAACAAAAATGTCAAGCTTTTTTCATGTGTTCTAGATTGATTTACACAATTATCAAGTTGGTTGTCATGTCCAGTAGAGTTTGGTTTCTATCACTGAAGTCAACAGATTTTAGGTACCAAGACATGAAATTTGATAACATGTTAGAAGTGTGGAATTCATAGCTTAGAGAGAAACTTTGATTTTAGGGAATTAAGCATATATTGTTTACAATTTTAACAGTAACCTTTTTGGTAAGTCATTATCCTCAACATATTTAAATTTAAAATATTTAAGCTTGTAAATTTTCAGAATTAGTGTTATGTCAAAATATCAACTAGTTAATGTAGAAGTTTTTATATATTTTACTTATATACCTATAAAAACCTCTACATTAAAACTAATTGATTTAAAATAAAGCACTAAATCTAGAGAGTATACCTATATACCTATATATATACACACACACATATATATGTACATATATAGGTTATAGGTATTTACCTGCATATACATATACATATACATACACATACCTGCATATACATATGTAGGTATATAGGTATACTCTCTAGATATAGTACTTTATAGATATAATATATATGTATATAGATATACTATATAGGTCTATAGATAGAGATTATACCTATACATTATCTATGTATAATTATACCTATTATAGTTATATAATTATACCCATACTGATTATATATATATATATATATATATATATATAATTATACCTATTATATCAAGATAATACCTATATTATAGATATAGTATATTGGTATAGATTTAATTGTATAGATATGATATTTACCTGTAGGTATATATATGTATGTATATAGGAATAATATCTGGACATGTAGGTATATAGGTATAATCTCTTGATTTAATACTTTGTTTTAAAATATTAGGTGTATAGATATAATCTCTAGATTTAGTACTTTATTTTAGAATGAAATAGGTATTTTGACATCTAATTTTAGGAGTGATTTAAAGTTATCCTTAGAAAAGTACTGGCAATAGATCAGTATGCAAAATACTTTTAAAAAGTTATCAAAATAAGTATTTCCATTCAAATGTATAACTACAAAGTGTTGTTGTTTTTTTTAAAAAGTACACACTAATTAATTTATGCATTTAATATATTGAAGAGTCTTAAACTTAATACACTTTTTTTTCTTTTCCCTGGGGAATTCTTCCAGGAACTTCTTCAGATGCCAAAATTTGAGGCTGTTCAAATCCCTTACATAAAATAATGTAGTATTTAATGTAACCTATGCACATCCTCCCATGTACTTTAAATCATCTCTTGATTACTTATAGTACTTAATAAAATGTAAATGCTATGTAAATCGTAATTATAGTGTATTTTTATTTATATTTTTTATTGTTGCTCTGTTTTTTTTTTCAAGTATTTTCAATCCATGGTTGGATGAATCTGCAGATGCAGAACCCATGGACACAGAGAGCTGACTATATTTTTTAAATTATTTTTTGATGTATTCATGAAATTAAAATAATATTAATAAATTAGCAGTATTATAAACTAAACTTCCAGAGTAGTAATACTTCATGATAGACTGTTAATCTCATTTTATAGATCAGACACCTGAGATAAGACAGTTTACAAAAAATTACAAAAGTTGTACAGGATACCAGTGACTAGTGTTAAGTTTTTAAATTATCCACAATATCTGTTTTTAACATTCTGAGATTACATAGCAATTTCTCTAGAAATGTAGGCATTTAGTGACACTTAATATAAATGAGGAAATGTGATTCCATTTTTTTTTTGAGATACAGAATATGCCAGCATTCTCCTCATTATATTCTGTGCTCCTGTCCCCATCTACTACTTTTTTAATTGGGCTACAGTAGGATGATCAATGTCACACCAAGCCAATTTATCCACCACTGACCTATGTAACTGTTTTTCTTATTTTTTGCAGCTTTGAATATGAGAATAAATGCATTTTAAAACCCTTCAGTGTCATTATTTTGATGTTTCTCTGAAATGCTCTTAATTTTTCCCTCTGACAGTAATGAACTTCCCAGGCTTTATATATCTATAACACAAGTGAATTTTGAATGTTTGTATGTGGGCAAAAATGTGTGTTCTTGCACATAAGTTTTGAAAAAAATGATGATGTGTTTTTACCACCAAATGACTGCACAACTAATCAATATATTTTATTTTGTATACATGTATTTCAATGTTTTATTTAAATTAAAAAAATTATTTTGTACAAAATCTATTCACTATTAGCTCTATCATGAACATATAGCAGAATGCATACTTTATGTGAAGACAGATATTAACTTACATGGTTTTTAATTTAACCACATTTATCCTGGTAATGGACATAGAGAGGGGACAATATTTGGTTTGTTATTTAGTTACTAACTTGCCTTAAAAGAAAAGTTTGTAGTAAAAATATTTTTACCTGTGTAAGTAAGTATTTTGAATAAAATATCTTCAAAATTCAACTTGATCAGGCTTTCATATGCACCATTTATTATGCAGAAAAAATACATTCACTCAACCTTTTTGTTTCAAAGAATTAAAGTTTACAAAAGGATTACTTTGTATCAAAAATTAGATTGTGTAGATTAGATTGCATTATTATATCATGTGAATAATATGCCTTTTTCTTTCTTCTTAGAGAATTTTGTTCATTTCATCTATATCTGGCTTTGTTATTAAATGCTATCTGTTATATGCAATCTTTGAGCAGAAACTTTCAATCCCATTGATTAGTTTCAACAAGTTCTCTTTTCTCTGAGCCATAATACATGCAAAGTCCCAGAAAGGCACTGTTTCTTTAGCCTTTACTTCCAAATTATGAATGAACTGTAGCATAGTTTTAGCCTGCCCAGCACAGATATAAACATTTTGTTCGTTTTTCTTGGAAGCCTCTGAGGTTCAGAGTTGTTTATTATCACAATGACTATAGCATAAACTGATTGATACAGCTAAAAGAGAAAAACTTTAAATTCTTACTCTTCCCTCTCTCTGGGCACTCAAAATTTATATTGTCTTAACAAAATAACATTTGGTTATTTTGACCTATCATAGCAATACACATTTGAGTACCTACTATTTGAAAAAAAAAAAAAAAACTGGAGTAAGTATCTAAGTTATTTGTAAAGGATAAGTAGCCATAGTTGCATATAGGACCTAATGGTACAGTTTGTGTAATAAGACAGGAACATGGAGTGCAAGAATGTCACAAGGCAATGTGTGATTCTTTGCCAATTAAGTTTTGAAAAGGAGACTCCCATGGGTCGGAGATGTCTTTGTTAAATATTTCTGAAGAATGTGGGAAATTAGCAGTACATTGAGTGATGGTAAATTTTAAATTTGGTGTGGAAAATACATTGAACATCTAATAGAGTAAAGAAATGCACATAAATTAGAAGGAATGAGGTCTGCTCGAGGTTAAACTTTTGGAGGCTGTTTGGGACAGTTGTTGAATAAAAGATTACAAACTGTCTTTGGATCCTGGTTTCCCCAGCTGTTCTGCTACAAAACCCTATTCAATAAGTACACTCCAAAATTTGAGTTCTATATTCCAGTTAGTGGGAAATATAGAAATAGAAAAATAAAGAACCGTTTTATTCATGCTGAGCTCCCCAAAGAATTTAATACACTAACATACATTGTGAATCTCAACTATGTGAATAAGAGTTTGATGTGGTTTGGCAGTGTCCCTACCCAAATCTCAACTTGAATTTTAGTTCCTATAATTCCCACATGTCATGGGAGGGACCTGGCGGAAGGTAATTGAATCATGGGGGTGGCTACCTTCATGCTTTTCTTGTGATTATGAATTCTCATGAAATCTGATGTTTGTATAAGGGGCTTTCCTCCTTTTGCTCAGCACTTCTCTTTCCTGCCATCATATGAAGTACATGTTTGCCTTGCCTTCTGCGATAAATGTAAGTTTCCTGAGGCTCCCCCAACTTTGTGGAACTCTGAGTCCATTAAATTTCTTGGCTTTATAAATTATCCAGTCTCAGGCAATCCTTGCATAACAGTGTGACAGTGGACTAATACGGTAAATTGGTACTGGAAGTATGGTACTGTGATAAAGATACCAGAAAATGTGGAGGCAACTTTGGAACTGGGCATCAGACAGAGGCTGGAACAATTTTCAGGGCTCAGAAGAAGACAGAAGGACGTGAGCAAGTTTGGAACTTCCTAGGGATTTGCTGAATGGCTTTGACCAAAATATAATAGTGATCTGGACAAAGAAGTCCAGGCTGAAGTGGTCTCAGATGGAAATGAGAAACATCTTGGGAACTGAAACAAAGGGGGCTGTTGCTGTGTTTTAGTAAAGAGACTGGCAGCATTTTGCCCCTGCCCTAGAGATCTGTGGAACTTTTGTACGTGGGAGAGATGATTTAGGGTATCTCACAGAAGAAATTTCTAAACAGCAAAGCATTCAAGAGGAAGCAGAGCATAAATTGAAAAATTTGCAGCCTGACAATGCAATAGTAAAGAAAACCCCATTTTCTGTGGAGAAATTTAAGCCTGATGCAGAAATTTCCATAAGTAATAAGGAGCTGAATGTCAATCAGCAAGACAATGGGGAAAATGTTCCCAGGGCATGTGAGAGACCTTCACAGCAGCCCCTCGCATCACAGGCCCAGAGGCCTAAGTGGAAAAAGTGGTTTCTTAGGCAGGTCCATGGCCCCCTGCTGTGTGCAGCCTCTGGACTGCCTTCCCACCACTCCATCCATGGCTATAAAATGCCAAGGTACAGCTCAGGATATTGCTTCAGAGAGTGCCCATCTTGGCAGCTTCCACCTGGTGTTGATCCTGCAAATGTGTAGAAGACAAGAATTGAGGTTTGGGAACCTGTGCCTAGATTTCAGAGAATGTAGGGAAATTCTTGGATATCAAGTATGTCCTCTGAGACAGAGGCAGAGCCCTCATGGAGAACCTCTGCTAGGGCAGAATGGAATGGAAATGTGGGGTTGGAGCCCCCTCACCAAGTCCCCACTGGGTACGGCCTGGTAGCCATGAGAAGATGGTGACCTTTCTCTAGATCCCACAATAGTAGATCCACTGACAGCTTGTACTGTGCAGCTGAAAATCCATAGACATTCAATGCCAGCCCATGAAAGCAGCCAAGAGGGTGCTATAACCTGAAATGTCAGAGGGGTGGACCTGCCCAAGGCCATGGGAGCTCACCTCTTGCATCAACATGACCTGGATGTGAGCCATGAAGTCAAAGGAAATCATTTTCAAACTTTGAGGTTTGACTGCCCTATTGAATTTCAGAGTTGAATGGGGCCTGTGGCCCCTTTGTTTTGGCCCATATCTTCCCTTTTGAAGAGGTATATTTACCCAATGCCAGTAGCCCCATTGTATCTAGGAAGTACCTAACTTGTTTTTGATTTTTCAGGCTCATAGGTTGAAGATACTTGCTTTGTCAGAGATGAGACTTTGGACTTGGACTTTTGAATTAATGATGAGTTAAGAATTTGGGGACTGTAGGAAAGGCATATTTGTGTTTTGAAATGTAAAGATATGAGATTTTGGAGGGGCCCAGTGCATAATGATATGGTTTGTCTGTGCTCCTACCCAAATCTCATCTTGAATTGTAGTTTTCATTATCCCCAGGTGTCATGGCAGGAATACAGTGGGATGTAATTGAATCGTAGAGGGTGGTTTCCCCCATGTTTTTCTCATGATAGTGTGCTCTCATGAGATCTGGTGCTTTTATAAGAGTTTGTTTCCCCTTTTGCTCAGTACTTCTCCTTTCTCCCATCTTGTGAAGAAAGATGTGTTTGCTTTCACCTCTGCCATGATTATGAGTTTTTTGAGGCCTCTCTAGCCATGCAGAACTGCAAGTCAGTTAAACCTCTTTCCTTTATAAATTACCCAGTCATGGGCAGTCCTTTATAGCAGCATGATAATTGACTAATGGTTTCAGTTTTTTTCTAAGATTACATGACCACAAATAACTTTCTTACATTGTGTCTTTGTTAATATTTCCTGAAACAACTATATTTGAAACCTAATTTAGGAAATTATTGTAGCACAGCTTTCAATAATTTGTGAAATAATAATTATGTGATTAATTATTTACAATATTGGATTTCTAACTTTTTAAATATGAGTATTATTAAAATAAAAAATAATTTTATGGACATCACCCATAATATAGTAGTTACACTGGATGTGTCATTTAAAGTATTTATCAATGAATTGAAATTCCTAGGTTCAAATCCCAATTTACTACTTAGATGCGTAACCTTGTGCAAGCAAGTTATTTAACTTCTCTTTACTTCACTTTCTCAACTGCAAATTGAAAATAGCAATCATATGTGTCTCATTCTCATGTGGATGTTATGTCTGTGTGTGCATGTGTTGAGTGGGTGTATCTGTGAATGTGTGTGTGTGCCTGTGAGTGTGTGTGCTAGGAATAAATGAGATTAATCTAGGTAAAACTGACTGGGACAAAATAAAATCTCAAAAATTTAGTCACCGTTTATTGAGGAATATGTATAATATCCACAAGTTAAAAATTAAGCAGCATTTAAAATAAATATTTGATTAACATCATCACACATATTTGGAATATAATACCACCTATTTGTGCATGATATTTAACTAGTCTGCCTTCAGTACATGGTGTCTACATGAATTTACAATCCTTTGTAACACTCTGGGGAGTAACTGTTCCAGCCGTTTGAGAGTGACTGAAGGTTTTTGAAGAGAGAAATGAGAGAAAGAAGGGTGTATTTAAGACAATAAATTTTCTGGAAAGAACGTAGAGAGGATTCAGTCAATGAGAGAGAGGTGGCAATGAAATCTGTGGAAAAACTATCATATTCCCCAAGGTCTGTGTGCATGTAAGCATTATTTCACTAAAATGTCAATAAATAGCTTCAAGGCAAGAATTTTATCTTATGATTTAAAAATGGCCAACCCTTTTCAGCATAAGTGAAATAAATCAATCCAAGAAAGTTTTAAAAGGGAGCACAGAAAGAGAGATTAAAGAGAAAGTTAGTAGATATCTGATTTCTAATGTATAAAACTGATTCTGATGCCATTCTTCACCAGTGCTGTTCGATACTGTGGCCTTGGGTGGCCCACGTCCAGGCCAATAAAGGAAACTTTGATATGAAATGAAAGATGAAGAAAGATATGTCAAGTATAAGTCCCTGCCTGAAAAGAGCTCTTATGAATTCCTGACAGATTGCTTTCCTAAACTGTAAGGTTTAAAAAGTCATTGAAATAACATTTATATTCAAACAACATTTGAATAAGCATCATACCTGAATTTAGTATTTTCTCAACATATTTCTAAAGCAGATTATTTGAGGCAATGCCAGCTTACATTTGGGGATAAAGAAAAGTATGTGGATTGAACCTGCATGCATTTTTGCTGAAATGTGGATTAGAATCAGAAAATAGGTTAAAATTCAGGGGAAATCAGGTTAAATGAAATTTAGATAAATGATATAAAAAATGTAACCTTTTCTCAGAGAGACAACATAATGCTTATTATAGTATTGCTAAATCCCAGGTTTGTTAATTAACAAATAAAGCAATCTAGTTTAATTGCATCTAATTAAGATAATTTAGACTCTAGGGTATGCTGTGTTGTTGCAGAAAAGAAAGTAAGAATGAAGACTAATGGTACAGAATGTAGGTCTCTCTGTATTTGCAGATATTTGTTAAAACTAAGAATTTTAAATAGTTAAATATTTTATTTAGAAAGATTTAAGTAAATAATTGAATTAGAGATGTTTAAGAACATTATAATTTTATCACAAATGCTTTAAAAAAATAAACACATCTACAGCCCATATGTTATTATAATGTATTTAATGTACTTAATAATACGGGGTATTTTTTGTTCTTTTTTTCATTGTGCTTTAGGTTCTGGGGTACACGTGAAGTTCATGCAGATTATTGCATATGTACATACATCGCAATATGGTTTGCAGCATCCATCCCCTGTCACCTATATCTGGCATTTCTCCCCATGTTATCCCTCCCCAACCTCCCCAGCCCCTGCTGTCCCTCCACTAACCCCCATCAACAGACCCCTGTGATGCTCCGCTCCCTGTGTCCGTGTGTTCTCATTGTTCAACATTCACCAATTGGTGAGAACATGCGGTGATTGATTTTCTGTTCTTGTGTCAGTTTGCTTTGAATGATGGTTTCCAGATTCATCCATCTCCCTACAAAAGACATAAACTCATCATTTTTTATGGCTGCATAGTATTCCATGGCATATGTGTGCCACATTTTCCTTGTGCAGCCTATCATCAATGGGCATTTGGGTTTGTTCCAGGTCTTTGCTATTGTAAACAGTGCCCCAATGAACATACTTGTGCGTGTGTCTGTATAATAGAATGATTTATAATCATTTGGGTATATACCAGTAATAGGATTGCTGGGTCAAATGGAATTTCTATTTCTAGGTCCTTGAGGAATCACCACACTGTCTTCCACAATGGTTGAAGTAATTTACATTCCCACCAACAGTGTAAAAGTGTTCCTTTTTCTCCACACCTTCAGCATCTGTTGTCTCCAGATTTTTTAATGATTGCCATTATAACTGGCATGAGATGGTATCTCAAGATGGTTTTGATATGCATTTCTCTAACGACCAGTAATGATGAGGTTTTTTTTTTTAATATGTTTGTTGGCCTCATATACGTCTTCTTTTGAAAGGTGTCTGTTCATATCCTCCACCCACTTTTGAATGGGTTTGTTTTTTTCCTGTAAACCTGTATTAGTTCTTTGTAGACTCTGAATATTAGCCCTTTGTCAGATGGGTAGATAGCAAATTTTTTTTTTTTCCTATACTGTTGGTTTCAGGTTTACTCTAATGATTGTTTCTTTTGCTGTACAGAAACTCTGGAACTTAATTAGATCCCATATGTCTATTTTGGCCTTTGTTGCTAATGTTTTTGGTGTTTTAGTCATGAAGTCCTTGCCTATGCCTATGTCCTGAATGGTTTTGCCTAGGTTTTCATCTAAGGTTTTTATGGTGTTAGGTCTTCTGTTTAAGTCTTTAATCCATCTGGAGTTAATTTTAGTGTAATATGTCAGGAATCAGTCCAGTTTCTGCTTTCTGCACATAGCTAGCCAGTTTTACCAATATCATATTTATTAAACAGGGAATCCTTTCCCCATTGTTTGTTTTTATCAGGTCTGTTAAAGATCAGATGGTTGTAGATGTATGGCATTGACTCCAAGGCCTCTGATCTGTTCCATTTGTCTATATCTTGGTTTTGGTAACAGTATCATGCTGTTTTGATTACTGTACACTTTTAGTATAGTTTTAAGTCAGGTAGTATGATGCCTCCAGCTTTGTTCTTTTTGCTTAGGATTGTCTTGGCTATGTGGGCTCTCATTTGGTTCCACAGGAAGTTTATGGTGGTTTTTTTCCAGTTCTTTGAAGAAGGTCATTGGTAGCTCGAGGGGGATAGCATTGAAGCTATAAATTACTTTGGCAGTATGGCCATTTTTACAATATTGATTCTTCCATGAACATGGAATGTTTTTCCATATGTTTGAGTCCTCTCTTATTTTCTTGAGCAGTGGTTTGCACTTCTCCTTGAAGAGGTCCTTTACATCCTTCGTTAGTTGTATTCCTAGGTATTTTATTTTCTTTGCAGCAATTGTGAATGGGAGTTTGCTCTTGATTTGGTTCTCTGTTAGTCTGTTATTGGTGTATAGGAATGCTTGTGATTTCTACACATTAATTTTGTATCCTGAGACTTTGCTGAAGTTGCTTATCAGGTTAAGGAGATTTTGGGCTGAGATGATGGGGTATCCTAAAAATACAATCATATGATCTGCAAATAGAGACAATTTGACTTCCTTCTTTGCTAATTGAATACTCTTTCTTTCTTTTTATTTATTTATTTTTTTGCCTGATTGCTCTGGCTAGAACTTCCAATACTATATTGAATAGGAATGATGAGAGAGCATATCCTTGTCTAATGCCAGATTTCAATGGGAGTGCTTTCTGTTTTTGCCCATTCAGTATGACATTGGCTGTGGGTTTTTCATAAGTAGCTTTTATTATTTTGAGATAAATTCCACTGATACCTAGTTTATTGAAAGTTTTTAGCATAAAGGGCTGCTGAATTTTGTTGAAGGCCTTCTCTGCATCTATTGAGATAATTCTGTGGTTTTTGTCTTTGGTTCTATTTATATGAAGGATTACCTTTACAGTCTTGTGTACATTGAACCAGTCTTGCATCCCTGGGATGAAGACTACTTGATTGCAATGAATAAGCTTTTTGATGTGCTATTGCAATCAGCTTGTGAGTATTTTATTGAAGATTTTTGCATTGATGTTCATCATGGATATTGGCCTGAAGTTTTCTTTTCTTGTTGAATCTCTGCCGGGTTTTGGTATCAGGATGATGTTGGTCTCATAAAATGATTTGGGAAGGATTCCCTCTTTTTGGATTTTTTGGAATAGTTTCAGAAGGAGTGGTACCACCTCCTCTTTGTACATCTGGTAGAATTTGGCTGTAAATCCATTTGGATCTGGACTTTTTTTGGTTGGTAGGCTATTAATTGCTGTCTCAACTTCAGCCCTTGTTATTGGTCTATTCAGGGATTCAACTTCTTCCTGGTTTAGGCTTGGGAGGGTGCAAGTGTCCAGGAATTTATCAATTTCTTCCAGGTTTACTGGTTTATGTGTATAGAGTTGTTTGTAGTAATCACTGATGGTAGTTTGTATTTCTGTGGAATCAGTGGTGATATCCCCTTTATCATCATTGCATCTATTTGATTATTCTCTCTTTTCTTATTAATCTGGCTAGCGGTCTGTCTATTTTGTTGATCTTTTAAAAAATCAGCTCCTGGATTTATTGATTTTTGAAGGGTTTTTTTGTGTCTCTATCTTCTTCAGTTCTGCTCTGATCTTAGTTATTTCTTGCCTTCTGTTAGCTTTTGAGTTTTTTTGATCTTGCTCCTCTAGCTCTTTCAATTTTCATAATAGGGTATTGATTTTAGATCTTTCCTTGCTTCTCATGCAGGCATTTATTGCTATAAATTTCCCTCTAGACACTGCTTTAAATATGTCAGAAAGATTCTGGTATGTTGTGTCTTTGTTCTCATTGGTTTTGAAGAACATCTTTATTTTTGCCTTCATTTACTTGTTTATCTAGTCGGTATTCAGGATCCAGCTGTTCAGCTTCCATGAAATTGTGTGGTTCTGAGTTAGTTTCTTAATACTATTGAGTTCTAATTTAACTGCACTATGGTCTGAGAGACTGTTATGATTTCCATTCTTTTGCATTTGCTGAGGAGTGATTTACTTCTGATTATGTGGTCAATTTTAGAGTAGATGTGATGTGGTGCTGAGAAGAATGTATATTCTGTGGATTTGGGATGGAGAGTTCTGTAGATGTCTGCTAGGACCACTTGGTCCAGATCTGAGTTCAAGTCCTGGATATCCTTGTTAATTCTCTCTCTTGTTGATCTGTCTAATAATGACAGTGGAGTGTTAAAGTTCTCCACTATTATTGTGTGGAAGTCTAAGTCTCTTTGTAGGTCATTAAGAGCTTGCTTTATGTATCTGGGTGCTATTGTATTGGGTGTGTATATATGTGGGATCATTAGCTCTTCTTGTTGCATTGATCTTTTTACTATTTTGTAATGCCTTTCTGTGTCTCTTTTGATCTTTGTTGGCTTAAAGTCCATTATATCAGAGACTAGGATTACAACTCTGCTTTTTTTTTTTTTTTCACTGTCTATTTGCTTGGTACATCTTCCTCCATCCTGTTATTTTGAGCCTATGTGTGTCCTTGCATGTGAGATGGATTTCCTGAATACAGCACACTGATGGGTTTTGACTTTTTATCCAATTTGCCATTCTGTGTCTTTTGATTGGGGCATTTAGCCCATTTACCTTTAAGGTTAACATTGTTATATATGAATTTGATTCTGCCATTTTGTTGCTAGCTGATTGTTTTGCCTGTTAGTTGATGCAGTTTCTTCATTGTGTCAATTGTCTTTACCGTTCAGTACATTTTTGGAGTGTCTGGTAATGATTCTTCCTTTCCATGTTTGGTGCTTCTTTCAGGAACTCTTGTAAAGCAAGCCTGGTGGTGATGAAATCTCTCAGCAATTGCTTGTCCATAAAGGTTTTTATTTTTCCTTCGCTTATGAATCTTAGTTTGGCTGGATGTGAAATTCTAGGCTGAAAGTTCTTTTCTTTAAGGATGTTGAATATTGGCCCCCACTCTGTTCTGGCTTGTAGAGTTTCTCCCAAGAGATCCACTGTGAGTCTGATGGGCTTCCCTTTGTGTGTAACCTGACCTTTCTCTCTGGCTGCCCTTAGCATTTTTTCCTTCATTTCAACTCTGATGAATCTGATGATTATGTGCCTTGGAGTTGCTCTTCTTGAGGAGTATCTTTGTGGTGTTCTGTATATTTCCTGGACTTGAATGTTGGCCTGCCTTGCTAGGTTGTGGAAGTTCTCTGGGATAATATCCTGAAGAGTGTTTTCCAGCTTGGATTCATTCTCTCAGTCACATTCAGGTACACCTATCAAATGTAGATTAGGTCTTTTCACATAATCCCATATTTCTTAGAGTCTATTTTCATTTCCTTTCACTCTTTTTTCTCTAATCTTGCCTTCTTGTTTTATTTCATTGAGTTGATCCTCAATCTCTGATACCCTTTCTTCTGCTTGGTCAGTTTGGCTATTAAAACTTCTGTATTCTTCACAAAGTTCTCGTGTTGTGTTTTTCAGCTCCATCAATTTGTTTATATTCTTCTCTAAGCTGTTTATTCCAGTTAGCATTTCATCCAACTTTTTTCAAGTTTCTTTGCATTGGGTTAGAACATGTTCTTTTAGCTCAGAGAAGTTTGCTATTTCCACCTTCTGAAGCCTGTTTCTGCCAATTCATCAGACTCATTCTCTATCCAGCTTTGTTTCCTTGATGGTGAGGAGTTGTAATCCCTTGGAGAAGGACAGGCATTCTGGTTTAGGGTGTTTTCATCCTTTTTGTGCTAGTTTCTTCCCATGTTTGTGGATTTATCTACTTGCGGTCTTTCTAGTTGGTGACTTTCGGATGGGGTCTCTGAGAGGACGTCCTTTTTTGTTGATGTTGAAGCTCTTTCTGTTTTTTAGTTTTCCTTCTAACAGGCCCTTCTGCTGAAAGACTTCTGGAGGTCCACTCCATACCCTGCTTGCCTGGGGATAACACTTGGGGGCTGCGGAACATTAAGGGTTGCTTCCAGTTTTTTTCTGTTATCTTCACCCCAGAAGGGTACCCACCAGATGTTGGCCTGAGCTTTCCTTTATAAGGTGCCTCTTTGGATATACTGGGGTTCAGGGACTGATTGAGGAGACAGTCTGTCCCTTACAGGAGCTCAAATGCTGTGCTGAGAGCTCTGTTTTTCCATGCAGAGATGCTGGGCGAGCACATTTAATTCTGCTGCAGCGGAATTCATAATTGCCCTTTTTCCCAGGTGTTCTGTCCTGGGAAAGTGGGGCTTTATTTATAAGTTCCTGATGTGCTGCTGCCTTTTTTCAGAGGTGCCCTGCCCAGTGAGGAGTTTGCCTAGTCACAGTCTGCCTCAGAGGCCTTGCTGAGCTGCC
>CAUYLG010018017.1:0-69478 GCA_963573385.1 Cacajao melanocephalus | reverse complement strand
GAACACTGATGCAGAAATCTTCAATAAAATACTGGCAAACCAAATCCAACAGCATATCAAAAAGCTTATCCACCACAATCGAGTAGGCTTCATCCCAGGGATGCAAGGCTGGTTCAACATACGCAAGTCTATAAATGTAATCTACCGCATAAACAAAACCACAGAGACAAAAACCACATGGTTATCTCAATAAATGCAGAGAAGGCCTTTGACAAAATTCAACAGCCCTTTATGCTAAAAACTCTCAAGAAACTAGGTATCAATGGAATGTATCTCAAAATAATACAAGCTATTTACAACAAACCCACAGCCAATATCATACTGAACAGGCAAAAACTGGAAGCATTCCCTTTGAAATCTGGCACTAGACAAGGCTGCCCTCTCTCACCACTCCTATTCTATATAGTATTAGAAGTTCTAGCCAGAGTAATAAGGCAAGAAAAAGAAATAAAGGGTATTCAAATCGGAAAGGAGGACATCACATTGTCTCTATTTGCAGACTACATGATTGTATATTTAGAAGGCCCCATCGTCTCAGCCCAATACCTCCTTAAACTGATAAGCAACTTCAGCAAAGTCTCAGGATACAAAATCAATGTGCAGAAATCACAAGCATTCCTATACACCAATAATAGACTAAAATAGAGTCAAATCAAGAGCAAACTGCCATTCACAATTGCTACAAAGAGAACAAAATACCTAGGAATACAACTAACAAAGGATGTAAAGGACCTCTTCAAGGAGAACTACAAACCAATACTCAAGGAAATAAGAGAGGACGCAAACAGATGGAAAAACATCCCATGCTCATGGTTAGGAAGAATCAATTTTTTATTTTATTTTTTTGGTAGAGATGGGATCTCACCATGTTGCCCAGGCTGATCTTGAAAGCCTGGGCTCAAGCAATACACCCAGCTAGCCTCCCAAAGTGCTGGAATTCAATACTCTCTTAACATTATTAAAGAAAGAGGAAATAAGATCTTAACAATCCATCACCACAACATAGTATTTATTTATTTATTTTGAGACAGAGTTTCGCGTTTGTTGCCCAGGCTAGAGATCAATGGTGTGATCTTGGCTCCGCCTCCCGGGTTCAAGCGATTCTCCTGCCTCAGCCTTCAAGTTGCTGGGATTACAGGTGCCCTCCACCATGCCCAGCTAATTTTGTATTTTTAGTAGAGATGGGGTTTCTCCATGTTGGTCTCGAACTCCTGACCTCAGGTAAACCACTTGCCTCAGCCTCCCAAAGTGCTGAAATTTTATTATTATCAATTGAATACAGGTCATCAGAAAAATGATTACCTGTATTCCTCTCAACTCTGTAGAGATTATTTTCCAGGTTACTTATCTCCTGGTCCTACACCTACTTGGACGCTAACTCTCATGTTTCCTGAACCTCTCAGGTTCCTCCAGTGTTCACTTCTACTTCTTAAGTGAAAGAGTAGAAGAAAGGAAAGCTACCCTCAAATGTCTGGCCTCAAATAAAGTATGAAGCCTCAAGTGACTGCCTAGCATCTCCTTAGACATTGCACTAAGAATTCCTCTGTTCCATTTCTCATGGCATTAGTAAGAATGCTATTTTGTTATTGGTGTAAGGTTAGCCCTAAAGGGTTGGTTGCATTATGTCTTAAGATGTTTAGGGTTAAGGAAAACACCCAATGTTGTTGTATATTGGTACACATCATGTCCCAGAAGTAGAAGAGGAAGAAGTAAAAATCAGGGGAAAAAAAATTATTCTACCACAAGGCATCTCGACATTTAGAATAGCCATGAGCAGATTTGGTTCTAGAATACTGCCTCTGACTGCTGTGCCGGGAAGGGACTAGAAGTTTGTATAACTGGAGAGAAGGGAAATGGTTAAGGCCTGTATTAGTTTTCTGACACTGCTGTAACAAATTTTCACATACCTAGGAGCTTAAAACAACATAAATTTATTCTCTTACAGTTCTGGAGGTCAGAAGTCTAAAATGGGTCAGCAGGACTGAGTTCTTTCTGGAAGTTCAAGTGGGAAAATCTATTTCTTTGCCTTTGTAGCTTCTAGGGGCTCCCTGCATTCTTTGGGTCATAGCCTCTCATCATTCCTGCCTGTGTTTCTGTTGTCGTATCTCCTTCTCTCTCTCACTCTGCTGATTCTCTCTTATAAAGACCCTTGTGATTACACTGGATCCTTCAAGATGATCCAGAATAATCTCTCCATTTCAGGATTCTTAGTCACATCTGCAAAGTCTTTCTTGCCATGGAAGGTAAAACATTCACAGGTTCTGGGGACTAGGATGTGAACACATTCGTGGAAGGACACTAGTCAGTCTACCACAAGGCCTTTGAAATATACAACCAAAAAAAGATATGCAGGTGAATTTCAGAGTTATTCAGGGAGTGGAATTAGGATTTAATGATTGGCTTGTTGTAGACACGAGGTCGTAGATGGGGAAGGCTAAGAAAACCCTGTGCTTTCTAACTTGATCAACTGGTAGGGCTGGCACTATTATCTGAGAAAGAGTGGGAAGGGGAGAAGCAGACTGTGGGGAGGGAAGAATTATGAAGTGAATTTTTGACACACGAATTTTGAGATGCCTTGAGAAATCCAAGCAGGGCTATCCAGTTGACAGGTGAATGAACACACTGCTCTACAGCTCAGGAAAGGAATTATAAACCAAAAAAATACACACATTTGAATATCCTGAGAGGAAGAAAACAAAATAATTGAAGCAATCAAGTAGATGAGTAGATGAATTCTCTCAGAAAGGGAACCTAAAATGAGAAGAGATAAGGTCTAAAGACAGAAGAGTGTATGTATGTGAGTGTGAGTGTGTGTATGTGTGTATACAAATTTTATATATATATATATATATTTCTTTTTTTCTTTTCTATTTTGCTTTTTGGAGATAGGATCTCACTCTGGTGCCAAAACGGGAGTGCAGTGGTGCCATCACAGTTCATTGCAACCTTGAACTCCTAGGCTCAAGCAATTATTCCACATCAGCCTCCTGAGTAGAAAATATCAATATTTTAAGTTCCAGTAAAGCTTTGAAAATTCCAAAGAGAGAGAAAATGTGGCTAGCACATCCTGCTAGCCCTCACTCTTTGTCTCCTGTTTCCTTCCCTCTTCTCTGCCCCACAGTTTTGACTCTTCCTTTTAACTACTCAGCCTTTCTCTAATCTTGAAAAAAGCACTGATTCTAGATCACACGCAACAAATGCTACCACCAGCATGCCCATGAAAAGAGGAACTGGCATCTCCAAGGAGACAAAAAGAAGGGAGCAAAATAAGTAAGTGTCCAGAAGATGCTGTGCAACAGCTGGGAAGGTGAATGCCAATGAGGGGTTGAGAAGGCCTTTTCTCTTCCTGCCTTCTCTCCTCTCTTCAGCACTGTCCCCCTTATAGTACCCATCAACAATCATCAGAAAAAGAGAAGAAAAGGACAAGTAAAACATCTGGCAGTTCCCATGAACAGGGAGGTAGGACCGATCGAAGTCCTGCTGGGCCTTCCTCTTCGTGGTGTGGGGCTGTCACAGATCTGGCACAGACAAAGCTGAGACTGCTTCCATACGCAATGACAGGGTAAGCTTTATAGAGGTGGGCTCTGCATGTTTGCATATCAGCACATCCTCTATGTTGAGTTTCACAGTGTTCAGGAATGTGGGTTGGAATGTCTTTGGGCTTAGGAGGCAAAGGGATGTGGCAGGTACCTGAGAGGGCAATGGCTCCAGGACAATAGATGAGAAGACACAGTGACTCACATTGTTTCACGGGGCTCTGGAAAATCTGCAGTCAGATTTACACCATGGCTTGGACTCACATCTAGTGGGATACCCCACTGTCTTCATTATATGCACAGCTATACATCACATTACCAGCAACAGCAGCCCCCTCAAAAGCATCACAGTATGAAAGAGGAAAAGCAGTTTTTAGACTCTCACTACTTAGAAGTGCTTGCTCCAGATCAGGATTAACACGAATTACTGGGTGGAGTGAGAAAGTGTGTGTGACAGTGACTGCCTCATTTAAGAGAAGGGGCTGTCAGAGGGTTCTTTTCACCAGCACTAAATTCTCCTCCAATGGCTTCCTTATTGTACCTGCTGGGTCTCCAGCATGGTCTCTCGGGGTTCCTCAACCCTGAGTGCCATTAGAAGCAAGTAGGGAGTTTTGACAATGAAAATCAAAACAAAAAACAGATGCCTGTGCCCTGCTACAAACCAATTGGATAACAGGATCCCTGGAAATCTGGTCCAGGCATTTTTTTTTGCCCCCTTAAATGTCTCCAAAGTGATTTTAATATGCAGCCAGGGTGAAGAGCCACTCATAACCTCAAGAACAAATCCTGAGTGATACAACTGCTGATGAGTAAGCTTCAGCCAGGAGAAGACTGATTTCTGTTTTGACAGTAATTGGAAATATTGGCTGCTACGTCACTCTTCTAAGAGCAAACTCCAAACTACCACAAGATTCCAAAGTACCTTGGTCAGCAATTCACATCAAAATCGGTGTAATGGCCATCTATGCCTTCTCTCCTCCTGGAGTAAGCAAAGGCAGGCCTTCTAGAGAACACAGACGTTAAGGGATTCTCTCACTCTGAAACAAAAGAATGAACACACTCATGAGACATCTCCCTGATGTTTTCATAAACACAGAAACCAATTACTTGGTTTCTATCTACCATGTTTATCACCTCAGAAAAAAGTTAGGAAGAAAAAACCTCAGTCAGGGTTCCAAGCTTGGCTCCACAACTTATGCTGTGACATGTAAATGAGACATGGCCTCCCAGAATCGATTTCCTGGCCTCTAAAGAAGGCACAGGGATATCCACCTACAGGTACACTGCAGTGACCTAGGGCACAAAGTTGGGATCTTTGCCCTACTTCAGTAAAAACGTAAGAGAAAATTAAGACTAAGCCCTTGCCTCCAGAAACCTCCAATTTCAATAGAAACTGAAAAGAATGTATGAAATGTGTAAGCCCACTAAAAAGTTATTGACTTTCTGTTAATTGTTAAAATGGTTGCAGAAACAATATTTGGTGAGTGAATTCAGAGAAAGAAGAGTACAACTAATTTCAGGCTGTTAACAACAGCAGGAACATTTACAGAGAAGGATGGATTGGCTGAGTTCTAAAGTTGAGACAGGATTTGTGTTTGCCGAGAGGAGAGAGGAGGGCTTTACTGTTAAAGGAACCTAAAGAATCAATGCAAAGGGCTATTATTCAGTAAAAGGCCTATTTTCCTCTGTTCATTCTTTATTCCCTGATAAATTCTCCTGGAACAGCCTCCTCTCAGCTGCATGTTCTCTTCCCTCAACAAAATCCAGTATTTTACCACATTCTTTTTCACATCACTGTTCTTTTTACTTGGCCTGCCTGGGTCACCCCTAAAGCGAACCATCCAGGCCTCAGTATATGGCAATGGAAGCCTCAGTATATGGCAATGGTTTGTGTGAAAAACAATCAGATCATGTTGTTCTTTGCCCCTCGAGGGCAGTTTCAGGCACTTCTTTTGGGAGGAGGTGTCATGCCCATGCCTTTGTACTACAGATCACTGTCTTAGCACAGAGGATTTCAGCCCTTTGTAATTTCCTACGTACCCTCAGCAGCCAACAGCGGCATGCCGCTTCACAAAACAGTGATGGTGATCCATCTCTTGAATTTGTAATCCCTCTATATTTTGTCACTGATTGTGAAGAGCTTTGTGATGCAAAATATACAATATAAAATGATTTGGGAATGAATACAGCTTTTGCACTCGCCTGCGGATTTCTTTCTTCTAGCCCTTCCTCCTTCCTCATTTTATACAGATGAGAAACTAAGACCTGAAGCAAGACCCTCCCTTTTTTTCACTCTATCAAGTTAGAATAAAGCAAATGAAGCCCACCTCTCAGTCAGGCCAAATCTAGACACTCCCTTTCCAAGGGGCAACTGTGATGAAACTCAAGGTGTGCTTTGCAGGGAGAAGCACTTCTCTCCTTGAAATGTCAACCCCTGTGCATCACAAGGAAATTTTAGCCCATTATATTTCTGATTCATTTGCACTTAACTCATCAAGATATTGTTTTGTATGAGCTGTTTGATGTCTGAAGCATCTTATGAGCCTTTTTATGACCCTTTTATCTGTGAAACTGGGAATTATGCCTAGCAAGAATAAGCAGAGCTCAAAGGTTCGAACTCAGCTCAAAACATGGAACCCTTACTTAGGCAATGGCTAAATAGTCTGCTCTTTCTGGGTTTTGCTGTGTTTAACTGGAAAAAGACTCAGAGGAGTATAAGACAAGGAAAAGCTAACAATGATTTGAAAATGCTTTACTCCAGTCCTGGTGGATGCTGTCATTTGGTCTATATTAATTAGCATGGAAAAATATATCATCTTTTGGATCCAGCCTGTTTGCAAAAGCTATAAACATAAGACTATTTTGAAGGGAGAGACAGTGATAAGCAGATTTCGTTTTGTTGTTGTTTCCTGAGCAGCGGTTCTTAATCAGATGAATGAACTTGTTTGTACTAGTTAACTTTGCTGGAGTTTAGGAGTTGTATTTAAAACAGATTTTATCCTACAGTGATATTAATTTGATAGGATCCCTGATCTGTAAACCATTGGTTATCTTGGTCTCTCCTGATAAGGAAAAAAAGTGCCGAGGATTTCCAGTTGGTGAGCACATTTGGGCAGAATCTTTCACACGTCACAAATTGCAGATGGGAGGCAGTGATCTCGAACATGCAGTCACATTGCGTGACCATCTGACACCTTCCATTTAGAAAAATAATACTTTCCTCCCAGCATACGCTCCCTGCTGCAACCAGCACCAAAAATTATGCCTGGGAGAGCCGTTCCTCCTAGACCAGGGTCTTAAATATTTCTTAGGCAGCTTTTAAAAGATTCATACTGCAGCAGCACCTAGCTCACACCCTAGTCACCCATAGAAAAATCCCAAAAAGGCAGCTTCTCAATGATGCTGCTGATAACAAAAACATCCACAAAGAACAAAAGGGGTGGGGGTGGGGGAACTGGAAGGAAACAGAAAAATTACACTAGACGCAGTTGTAAGGTGATTTACTCTTGTCTTCTGTGTGATTCAAGCATATTCACGTTAAAGTCAATGGACTTCTTTGTCGGCTCATTTCTAAGCCACTTCACAGTGGCATGGAATTTCGCAGTTCCCAGGAGAGGGACCAGCGTCCCTGGGATTGTATATAACTTGCTCATCCCCCAGTGTTCTGCACTAACCCTTGCTCATTTAAGACAAGGAAGAGTATCTCTGCCTTGCCTCCTCTCCTGTACATTTAATGACCCCTGGCAACAGCAACGGCAGTGATTTCCAACAGACATGTTCAAGTAAAGAGATTTTTAACCAGAAATTCAGAATTCTGATAGTATGTCCAAATGGGCAAAGCTTATTTGCTGATTAACAAAAGCCATGGCAAATTTGTATCCAATCTCTGTACATACGTACACACACGCACAAACACTCACACATACACATAAGGTTGCATGATGACCCTCTGTGCGTGTGCATGCACACACACACACACACACACACAGAAAGTGCAACTGACTTTCCCCGTTTTTTGTTCCAGAGTGATACTGAACACATTTTTGTGACCTGCTAGGTTGTCAATACCCAACTTATAAGAATGAAGAGGGCCTGAGTAACTGCTGTACTAGAAGAATGGACTCAAAACTGCTTCCTTAGAATTTTGCAGATATGGGATGGGGGAAGGGGTATTTTCTCCAGGATCATAGAACAAAGGTGGTTAAAACACTCAACCACCTGCTTTAAAAAATACTATCTTCTTCTCATTTTCACGCTGCCCTAGGTTTCAGGGGACTTCCCAACAGCACCATGTGAATAGTTTTAGGGTTGTATATATCAGGATCTCATCACAATGTTAAAAAAAGAAAGAATATTTTTAAAAATTAAAACCAATGTGGTACTCACATGATTGATATCCTATTCTCTTTTCTTACAGAAAAGGAGTGCAGACAGCTTGATAACTCTACTAATAATAACACAATCCTTTCCTTTCATAAGGAAGGAAAACTGCTTGAAAAGTTGCCATATCAGAGAGGAAAGCAAGAGGGTTTTTTCTCAAGAAAGTTTGAGTGTCCACTTCAGTAGGAATTCACTTATTTTCCTGAAGCTCTTTAAAAACACCAGGGTAATGCCATTTATAAAATCAACTCCACTTCTGTACCTACAGGACAAGAACAGCAAGTGGAGGACTTTAAAAAGAAAAAAAATGAACAAGAACATGCTGCTTTGAGCAGGGTTGCTCCAAAATCATTCATCCCTCTGTAGGTATTTGTGCAAATAGTTTAGTCCATTGTTTTCTCCAGATCTTTGATTGATAAGATCTGTAAGAATAATACCTCTGTCTTATGGTTGCTCTCTCTTTCTGCCCTTGTATCTGTATGTACATGAATATTAAAATATATACATATATGTTTGTGGACATGCAAGAAATTTAATCAGGTTATCATGTGAAATATCCAATGATAAAGCTTCCCCCTACTACAATCTGTCTATAGGATCCACACATGCCATGGCTTGGTAATAGGTTTGAACAGTGCTTGACTACCCAATGGTTTCTTTAGGTATCACTTGTAGGTGTAACCTCAATCCATTTATCTCCCAGATACCTATGCCTCTTTATACCATAACTTTAACCTCATCACTAACTCAATAACAAGGTACATTGTATTACCCAGATAAACTATACAAACAAAATGCCTGATTCCTAAAACTCCAGATTATTAAAGAAGCAACAATTTGGGCCTGAACTAGTGTTTGTATTGTCTGGATAACAGCTAATTTGATATTGAACTTGGGAGATCTAGTATAACTGGGGAGATAATCATGAAAACTCATGATTATTGATCAGTTATCATATACCAGGCATAGTTTTAAATATTTTTAACGTATTTAAGGAAGGCACTATTATCTACCTTCATTTACACAGAGAAATTAAGTAATTACTCAAGATAGCATGGCTAATGAGTAGTAGGGCCACTATCTGCACTGGCAGATCAACTCTACTCCCCATACTCTCCACCTCTATGAAATGTAAGCTACTTCCTTATGACTTCTGCTCTAGGGATCCTCAGCTTTCTGTACCTGGAAGGGCTGCCTTTCCATGTACAACTCTAATCAGAAGTAAAACTACATGGGACAGAAGATATTTCTTACACTAGTTAGAGGGAGGTGGCGGTATCTTTGGGCTAGATTAAAGAGAAAAGCATTTTGTGTTGAGAATGATAGAGCAGAAGAATGCAAGAAATCTTGGTTCTAATGGCATCACTCACCCAAACCTGAAGGCTCTCACCCTTTGGGTATGTATATATGAGACAAAATAAGTAAGTGTCCTTATTATCAGTCTGGATTTTATTTTATTTTTTGTTGCGTCATACTGTTGGACTATTAAGTGTGAGGTTGTACAGCCCATTGAATACTAGCGAAACTACATTAATGTCATCAATGTAATATTTGTTAATTCCCACATAAAGAGGTGTCAATATTTTTGCCTAGTATCTATTAACTATCGTGATGTGTTAAGTAGTAAAAGAAGTTATATATAAGAAATTATAACCACAAGAAAAAATAAAATATTAAATAAATGTTAATGAGTACATTTATAGTTAGAAAAACTTAGTGCTACCCTTAGATTCAGTATTTCATGAGTATCCTAAACTATAAAATTTGGTTTGTGTGACTCAAAATTCATCAAAATTTTCCAGCAATATATCTTGAGGAGTAGAAAAGAGTAACATTTATACAGGAATTACCATTGGATGCATTTGCTAAATCAGAGATGAAATATCTTAACCAATCTGTAATGTCTTTCTCAAAATTGAAAAAGATAACTAATATAGACTAAAAAAAAGAAATGTAGACTAATCATTTGTCAAATTTTATTTTTAATTGCAACCCTTTTGTGGTAGCTTTTATAGTAGACCCCATACAACATTCTATAGCCTTCTCTTCAATTTCTTCAAAGACCATCAAGCACAAATCTCTTAGTATTAAATTGAATAGATGGCAAACAGAAACTTTGGCTGGATACTTTGCTACTTCTTCTGTGGTAAGAAAAGGGAACATTCACCAGCATTCATTCAACAAATACATATATGGAGTCCCTTCTATGTGACAGACACTGATCTAGGGACACAACAGTAAATGTAACAGGCAAAACTGCCTGTCCTTTGGAGCACACACTCTAGAGGAAGGAATGCAGACAATTATCAAAGAAAAATAAAAAACAGAAGTGACATAATGAGTGGTATAAAGGAAAATAAAGTAGAAAGGGATGAAGAGTTTGCGATTTTAGATGGTCACAAGCAATGGCACATAGATAATGACCTGAGGGAGGTCAGGGGTCAAGCCTTGTGAATGGCTAAGAAAGGGTATTACCAGCAGTAGGAAAGAGTGAATGCAAAGGCTCTGAGACCGTAGCATACACGACATTTTCAAGAATCAGCAAAAAGGCCGCTAGAACAGAATGAGCAAGGGAGAGAGCTGATGGCTGGAAGTGAGGTCCTTGAAAAAAGTGGGAGAGCCTGAGGAAGGCAACCCTCAAAGGCTTTTGAGATAAACTTGACTCTCACTCTTAGCATGTTTGCACAAAAATACACACTTCCTGAGTCAATATTCTGCTCCCTCTCAATTAATCAACTAAATATAACTATTATTCTGCTCCCCTCTCAACTAATCAACTAAATATAGCTAATCAACTAAATATACATTCTTAGCTAAAAATGTTGTGCCAGTCCTTTTCACGTATCATCTTCCTCCTGTAGAGCTCTAGTTTGAAAAGGTTTTTACATGCTTTATCTCAAGTGGGCCATGGTTAACATCCATATTTTACATGCAAGAAAACTAAGTCTCAGAGACACTGTTTTAGTATGTTTGTGCTGCTATAAAAAAATACCTGAGCCTGGGTAATTTATACACAAAATAAACTTATTTTCTCACAGCCTGGAGGCTGGGAAGTCCAAGATCAAGGCACCTGTAGGTTCCATTATCTGGTGAGGATTGAGGAACACATCCTCTGGAGAGAGAACTCTCGGTCCTCACGTGGCAGAAAGCAGACAGATAAAAGGGTCAACTGCTGGGTAAAGCCTCTTTTTTTGTTTTTGAGATGGAGTTTCACTCTTACTGTCCAAGCTAAAGTGCAGTGGCACAATCTGGGCTCACCGCAACCTCTGCCTCCCAGATTCAAGTGATTCTCCTGCCTCAGCAGCTCGAGTAGCTGGGATTACGGGCATGTGCCACCACACCCCACTAATTTTGTATTTTTAGTAGAGATTGGGTTTCTCCATGTTGGTCAGGCTGGTCTCGAACTCTCAACCTCAGGTGACCCGCCCTCCTCGACCTCCCAAAGTGCTGGGATTACAGACGTGAGTCACCGGTGAAGCCTCTTTCTAAAGAACTGAGTCTCATTTATGAGGAAGGAGTCCTTAGGACCTCATCACCTCTTAAAGCTCCACCTCTAATACCATCACATTGGCAACATCTGAATTTCGGAGGGAACACATTCAAACCATACCAAACCCAGTCTGTCTTCACTAAATCTTATGGTAGTAAATGGCAAAGGTGCTTTGGGTTTGGTGCTTTACCCTCCAGCCACACTCCCCAAAAATTCTCAAAATGCTAAGCTTCATTGCCTAGGTCGTGACTAACAGTGGCATTTTGGTTCACGGGAAAGGGAAAACAAAATTTTTCTCTTCTCCACAAAATGTAAGTTCCTCTCACAATTTGGTGAGACAGACTGTTTCAAAAAAATAAATAATTCTGTAATTAGAAACTACTGTTATTCATTAACTTTACCTTCAGAAAATGTTGGCAAATGTGAGGGTTTTGTTTTAAAATATCCCAAATAATGACAGTATACCTAATCATGTGACTGTATACTAAAGTCATTTTCTTGTGGGTTTTTATCAAAAATACTGAAATCTTCTCTAAAAAAATTTTTGCCCTTTGCTGTATGTTGCAGTCTTGAAAAGCTAGTGATTTACAAACCCTTTCTCTTTTGAGGAGTAACTATCAAAAATACCTGAAGATGACTGAGTAATCATTTTATTATGTTTGAATAATTCTTATATTTGCAGATTTCATATCAAGTAAAATTTTTTAAATGGGGATTTGACTATATAATATTACTTATCCCAATCCCCAATTTCAAAAAACAAAATTTTACATTTATATATATACACATAACCTATAACTGAGCATTAATTATATAGAAGACATAAAATAAATATATATGAGAAAATATATATAAGAGCATTATTATACATGGAAAAGCATGTATGTGTGTAGACACATATCCATAGATGGACCTATACATCTATTCACCTATGGATTTATAAATATATAGAGATAAGCATTCAAAATTATATATCTATAGATCTATTTATATAGTTCTACAGATAGATCTACAAATAGAGAGAAGCATTTAGAAGTCACTATCTTCTATTACAAAATATCCTCACCTGGACAATGAAACACACACATGCACACAAGCTAATAATAATGAATGTTTCTCCAAGTAAATCCATTTAACTTTATATTTTAAAAGACTAAGTACAGTGTCCTGTGCCCTCGCTTTTCTAAATCATAGTTGATGTTAGCCACTGTGAGGACTGGCCTTGGAAAGTAGAAATGGGATCAAACAGCTTAGGATCCAATCCTAACTCCACCACTTACTTGCTGTGTGACCTGTGGCAAAATATCTAACCCTTTAAGCTTCAGTTTTCTCCTCTGGAAAATCTGAGAAATAGCAAAAATCATACAGGATTGATGTGAAGTTTAAATGAAATATTTATGTAATGCATCTAGCAGGCACCTGAATCATAATAAATGTCCAATAAATGTTTATTCATTTCCCTCCAAGTCTACTCAGTTTCTTTCTCATGTTTATCTTTCAAGTACTGATTTCAAGTGTAGTAAACAAATAAGTACTCAATAAGTCTTCACTGAGTATCTACTTAAGCTGGTTCACTGACTGTTTAAAATAATAATAAGTTGAGTCTTATAATATTCTTCCTAGCAATAATTAATCAGACTTGACCAGGCATGGTGGCTCACACCTGTAATCCCAGCACTTTGAGAGGCTGAGGCAGGTGAATCACTTGAGGTCAGGAGTTCAAGACCAGCCTGGCCAACATGGTGAAACCCAGTCTCTAATAAAAATACAAAAATTAAGCTGGGCATGATGGAACACACTTATAGTCCCAACTCCTCAGGAGGCTGAGGCAGAAGAATCACTTGAACCTGGGAGGTGGAGGTTGCAGTGAGCCGAGATCACGCCACTGCACTTCAGTTTGGGCAACAGAGCAAGACTCTGTCTCAAATAATAATAATAACAATAAATCAGACGTATTTTTCTTCCCTAAATTCCTTATGTGAAATATTCCTTTTTCAACTTTGTATTTCTCTAAATATAGGAAGCAGTCATAAACATTTGGCAAATTGAGTTGATTACTAAATTCCCTTTGCACAAGATTGATAAATCCATCAATTGAAATTTTTTTAATGATGTATTTTCCTGATTGCACTTGAACCCTCCATTTTTATTCACAGACTCGAGGACTCTAACCCTCTGAATCATTCACGTTTCTACAATTTTTCTCTTCCAGAATCTTTGAAAGCTGCCATGTAGATGAATCCTACCATTTTGATTGGACCCCAAATCACTCACCATGTGCCCCTTAACTACAGTATATGTGGCTGCTTCCAACGATGACACAATCAAGAAGATGACTATTCTAGTTAAGGAGCTACTGTATAAAGCTGTGCTTCTTTACTTTTTGGTGTTTTGGGGGTTTTTTTGTTTGTTCATTTCTTTTTTTGCTTCTGGACATTTGCTTTCCTTTTAATAAACCCCTGTTCTTCTGGAATACAAAGGAAAGGATCGTAATGGTGAGCGGAATAGCCTCCCATCTATTTCCTTATCTACATTCTTAAACTGCAGTGCAATTGGTTGATATCTAATTGGCTGGCAAGTAACACTTCTGGTTTACATTATGTAATAGTATTTCAGATATGCATCAGTTTATGTTATGGTCCTCTCTATCATTACTGAGCTTAGAAAATTTTTTGCTGCCCATTTCTTAGAGCATGCAAATCACAGATCTATGACTTGAAAAGATTCATTTCATCATGGCCACCCTTTGGTTGATACAGGTCTTTTTTCTCTGACTCTTACAAGCTCTGAAAAAATTCAACTGCTCATCGTGTATCGAGGGAAAAGGAAATGATCAGCCTGAAACAAAATCAACTCAATTTGTTATTTTTCTCTACCATAATTTTCTTTTCATTAGGAGAGAATTTGTTTTAAAGTGTCATCTTAAACTGCAAGGATGTCTGTCAAATGTCACAATTAAACATGCCAAAGGAGAAGCCATGTCGTCAAAATGCCCACTTAACCCACCCACACATCTCAAACCCACCCTTTGCTGACCTTCTATAACCCCATTTTTTAAAGATTTTTTTTTCTTTTTTTAAACAAGAGAAAGTAGACAGACACATGTTGGTAAATGATAACTGTCCATATTCACATAGAGACACAGTGTATTCTCTGAGCCCAATGTATAGAGAAAGGAGGGAAAAAGCTAGAATTTTATGCACTACTACACAGGGGCCTACACCCTCCAGCTTCCAGCAGAGCGAAGGTAGCAGGTTTTTCTTTTTTCCCACAGAGCTCGGTGATGTTGATTCCATACAGTTTTTGTTCAGATAGCAAGGGATAAAAATGAATTTCAAACAGAAAGGGGTAGAGACTCTTTTCCCATTGTATTCTGCTCAAGATATTTCCCCCAAAAGAGGTTGAGAACCATGGTGTAGAGAAAAGAGACCTCAAAAACAGGGTGACTGAGCACAAGAGGACAATAAAAAACAGCAACTTGCTCCCAGGAACTGGAGAAAATTTAGAAAAAGGAAAGTTGGAATCCATCAGTGTTCTATTAGTCATCTTCTCTTTCATCCTTCTCTCCTTCCTCCCCTTCATCATCATCTTCATCTTCTTCACCTTCATCCTCATCCTTCTTCATCAGTATCTTCTAATCCTGCCTCCTCTTCATCATCATCATCATCTTCTTCTCCTTCTCTGCCTTCATCATCCATATCGAGAACCAAGTAGTACTGTAATGGGTTTGGCCAAATATCATCTTTGATGACCTCTCCTAACTCATCAGCACCTGCATCAGAATGGTCAGTAAACCAGGTAAAGAAGCCCTCTGGTTCCTCATGCTGCCTCTTCCTGCTGGCTTTATTCTGCATTTGACTTGAACGTTTCTTCAAATCCTTTCCAGATTTCCATTCAATTTCGGTGGACTTTGAAGATGGATCACCACTGTCATTCAGATGAAATTCTTTAGAGAGAACTTTATTTTCAAAGGAAGGATTTTCATCAAAATAAAAATCTATTCTGTAACCTGATTTAATATCTTCAAATTCTGTCACTTCAACTCTGGTCAAATAATGCAATGCAGGCACTTGTGGATGGTTGACAAATGTTGTTACCCCAAAATTTGAGATTTTGGCAATCAGTTCGGACGTCTTCTGAAAAAATGGTTGGCAGAGTTTGATATTTCTGTTCTACTTTCAAAATCTCCTCACTGGCTTGTTCATTAAGTCTGTCTATTTCATTTCGTACTTCATCAATGTGTTCAGTTGCTTCTTGCTGTTCTTTTTCTCCCTTCTTCAGTAAGCCTGTAGAGGCCGATGTCTCCTCCAGTCCCAGAGCAGGAGATGATCTTGATTTCTTTTTTTGAGGCAGGAGTAGAGACTGGCTTAGAGGCTGGGGCCATGCTGCTGGGGAAGTCCGAGAACCAGAGCACAAGTCCTCTCGTTCATGGGAAAGCAGGCAGAACACTCAGCTCTTTACCATAATTTTATATCATTTTGCAAGTTAAACTTTACCTTATAATCTTTTATAGACTTTTATAATATTAATGAATCATAATATGCTAGCAAGTAATAATAAAATAACTGAGTTATGATGAAAACAAGCAGAAATTTGCCCTACCCTTTCCCAGTTCTCCTTTTTAAAGACAGTCATTCCCTCTTTTAACCGCTTCACTTAACCTTTGTCTCCGATAATTTGCGTAAGTCACAGTGTCTTTAGTGTGTCTTTAGTGTGTCTTTAGTGTCTAAGACCACTTTTGACTTTCTGATATCTGCCACTTCTCCCCAATTCAATATAATTAAAACAAGAAAGAGTTAAATCAAAAATCAGTGTTCACGTTACTATGTACTATGGTATCAGGTAATTACAGTGATTACATTTCCTTCCTTGTTCAATTGTCCCTTGATGAAATTTATTTTTGTCTTTTTCTGTTACTTGAGTAGTTTTTTGGAAGCGAATTAGTAACTTTTCCAACTGCTCCTCTGAAACCACCATACATTTAAAACTAAAACTTTTTTATTCAAATGTCCAAACAGCTGGTATACTAGCAATTCTGTTTTCACCCAGACCCATTTTTTTTCTGGAAATTTTGTTCCTAAAACACTGGTTTTCCTTCTTCACTCTAAACTGGTGCTTCTTTAAGCCTACTATCTAGACAGCATCTGACATTTTATTTTCTTAACTTCATAAAATGTACATATTTTCCCAAAGATCTGTGTTTTCCTTTTCTTCATTTATTTCTTGGTTCTGCTGAAGCTTAACCTCTGGTAGTTTGCCAAAAACGTAAATAAATAAACAATGGAAGATGTATCCAAAAATGATTTATTCCATATTCAAAATCTTGATGGATGGTTTGATTGGGTAGAAAATTATGTTTGTGTCAAGAAGTTGAAGTCTTACTATTTCTGGGGGCCTGGCATTCCCAATACTTTGCCAGATATGGTCATTTTATTTCCATCTATTGTGTTGAGCACCTTTAATTTCAAACCTCATATTCTTCAGGATGAAAAAATCGTGTTTTAATTAATCTATTCATCTACCCTACTTTCTTCACCCTCTTTTTCTAGAACATTTATTGGTAGGATGTTAGACTTTTTTATTTTATATATCTAAATATCTGTATGTTTTTTTTTGTTTTTCCATCTTTGATCTTTTTATCCTACTTTGGAAGATGTTTTCACATTTTTATAAGTTAGTTTTTAATTTTCTGGTTGTATTTTTACTTTTTTATGGATGCTTTACTATCCCTTTTTTTCACATCTGAGGATATTGCTTTAAAATCTTTGTTATTCTTCTGGAGTTTTCGTGTAGTTATTTGGTGGTAGTGGTGGTTGGTTGGTTGGTTAATTTTTAGTATTTCCTTTTGTTCTCAGCATGATCTCTATTTCTTTCAAGTAATTTTTTTCTATTTCTCCACGTGGTAGACTTCCATCAAAAACTGGATTATTACCCTGATTTCTATCTATATTTAAGAATAATTTAGTAAAGTATGATTAAGTGTGATTTAATACTCTATGCCATTAGACAGGATTGTTGATTGGTGAGCAATGTTCTTAAGTCCTGAGGCATATCCTTCCAGGTTATTTGGAGGCTAGCTCCCAGTCTACCTGGCCAAGGGGAAAGTGGAGAAAGCTGAGTTTACTTGGTAAGGGGGATCTCCTGGGCTCTGACATTGTTAATATGTTTCTAATCATTCCTGATTTTCAGTGTGATACTTCAACCCTGCCCTGAGTTGGACTGATAATCCCAATTCTTGAGTCCCTTAGAAATTCTGAGGTGCACATCAGCTCACTTTTTGTTACTTTCATCACTACAAGATCTTAGACCTTAAGATCTTCCTCCATGCTCATGAGTCCACCTAGAGCCATTTTCCAAAACATATTGAAATCCCTCATCTGCTTCTATCTGTATTCCTTTTATCTTTCCTTTTTTTAGTCTATTTTATTCCTTTTCTATCCCTTTTAGAGGTGGGCCAGAGCAAAAGGAAATAGCATGGTCATACCACCTTTTCTAACCTATACCTGTAATTTCAATTTTTAAATTTTCTAATTTTTTTGTTCTAATTTCCTTCCTGATAAGTAACAAAACTGAGAATATATGTTGTTTTAATATGGTTTTAAATTAAATAATGTTTAACACAGCAGTTATTCATGAACATTTATTTGCAGATAGTGAACATAATGAAAGTATTGTATAATTATTTAATGATTACAATGTAGGCTATTGACTGGCAAATTAACAAATTCAAGCTAAAATGTAGTATCAGGGATGAATTTACCTTGTCTATATGAAGAAACTTCCCCTTCATTATATAAAACAATAAAAGCTTTTTTTTAAGTGTTTTTACTCAGTTTTTTAGCTTCATAAATAGCAATCTTCTTAGTTCTTAAAAGCTATATTAAAATAATTTAAATAAACATCCTCTTATGACAGGAGGTTGCTTTGAGCCTTCTGACTGAAAGACCCTGTATGGGCCAGAACTGGTCATCACCAGATCACACAGTACTAATATAAGGTCCTCCATGGAACCCACATCCTGCTTTTGGTCAGCATAGCCTGTGTTCATTGAGGTTCAGAGAACTGAAGTGTCCATGCTGAGATCGCCTCTCAGATATTATTTTTCTCTGACTGACCACAGATCTTTTTTAAACTAATATGGAAAATTACTGAGTGCCCTTGGTTGTGTGATTAAGCAGGATATGTAACAACACTGACAAGTTGCCTTGATAAATTTCAGAAGCCAAATAATACTGTTGACTCTTGGGAATGAATTCACTGAAGGATGATACACTACTCTTAGGGAGTAGTCACTGGAGATTTCCCCAGTACTCCACAGACTTTGAAAAAATAAAAGGGAAGGGCAAAGGCAAAATAATGAAAAGAAATGTAAAACCAGATTTTTGCTTTGTTTTATTAATAGCTTTATTGAGATATAATTCACACAAAATAAAACTCATCCTGTGAAAGTGTACAATTCATGGTTTTTTAGTATACTTCTAGTTGTATAGCCATCATCACTCTTGATTTTAGGACATTTTCCTCAAAAACAAAATGTCCAGCTAGGCATGGTGGCTCATGCCTGTAATCCCGGCACTTTGGGAGGCGAGGGCGGGTGGATCACCTGAGATGAGGAGTTCAAGGCCAGCCTGGCCAACATAGTGAAACCCTGTCTCTACTAAAATTAGAAAAATTATCCAGGTGTGTTGGTGGGCACCTGTTGTTCCAGCTACTCCATAGGCTGAGGCAGCAGAGTTGCTTGAACCCAGGAGGTGGAGACTGCAGTGAGCCAAGATGGCGCCACTATACTCCAGCCTCAGTGACAGAGCAAGACTCCATCTCAAATAAATAAATAAATAAAAGTCCTTCCAAAAATAAATCCCATCGTTATTAGCAGTTGCTTCCCTTTTTTCCTTCCCCTAGCCTCTGACAACCACCAATCTGCCTATGTCTCCGTGGATTTTGCCTATTCTGGGTCTCTCCTATAAATGAAACCATACAATATCTGGTCTCTTGTGACTTGCTTCTTTCACTTAGGAGAATGTTCTCATTATGGATAAAGTATAGCATCAGGGAAATACTTAATCTTGTCTACATGAAGAAATCTCCTCTTCATTCTATAAAATAATAGAAGCTTTTTTATGAGGAAGTGCTTTTAGTCAATTTATTAAGCACATATATCCATGTTATTGTATATATCACAAAGTCACTTATTTCTGTTGTCAAACAATATTGCACTGTATGGCTATACCACTTTTGTTTACTCATCAGTTGAAGGACATTTGGATTGTTTCAACTTTTTGACTATCAGAAATAAGCTTTTATGAACATTTATGCACAGGTTTTTGTGTGGAGATAATTTTTCATTTCTCTGTTTATTCCTAGGAGTAGAAAGGCAGTTCTTGAGGTTTAAACTTTTCAGAAAATTCCAAACGTTTTTCTGAAATGGTTGCACCACACCAGTAGTGTAGGAGGACTTCAACTTTTCACATTTTCACCAACACTTTTTATTGTCTATTTGGTTTATGCTGTTGCGTTCATTTTTTGTTTTTGTTTTAGCTATTCTAGTAGATGTGAAGCAGCATCTCACGATTTTTTATTTCCATTTTCCTAATAAATAGTGATGTGGAGCATCTTTTCATATGCTTATTGGCCATTAGTGAATTTTCTTTGAGAAAAGGTCTATATAAATATTTTTGTAAGCAGGATTTATTTCTGAACTCTCAATTCTATTTTGTTGATCTATGTCTCTGTCCTTATAGTAGTATCATATTGTCTTGTTCACTGTAGCTTTGTAGTAAGTTTCGAAATTGGGAAATGTGAGTCCTCTAAGTTTTTAATCTTTTTCAAAATTGATTTAACTCTTTGGATCCCTTCTATTTTCATATGAATCTTGAGATCCACTCTTCAAATTCTGCAAAAACAAAGAAGGCAGCTGCGATTGCATTGAATTTGTAGATCAATTTGGGGAGTATTGCTATCTTAACAATATTAAATATTGCAATCCATGAACATGAGACGTCTTTCCATTTATTCAAGTCTTGTTTTATTCCTTGCAACATTTTGCAGTTTTCAATGTACAGGACTTGCACTTCTGTTGAATTTATTTCTAAGTTATTTGTCTTACATATGATGCCATTTTAAATGAAATTGTTTTATTTTCAGATTGTTCATTGTTAATATATAAAAATATAATTGATATTTGTATCATGATCTTTTAACCTGCAACCTTACTGAACTTGTTTATTTTCTATTTTTTTGGCATAGATTCCTTAAAATTTTCTATATAAAATCATATAATTATCAATAAAGGTAGTTTTACTTCTTTCCTTAACATTTGGATGGCTTTTAATTCTTTTTTTTTTTTTTTTTTTTTTTTTTTTGCCTACTTGCTCTGGCGAGGATCTCTAGCACAATGTTGAAGAGAAGTGGTGAGAGTAGATATCTTTGTCTTGATCTTACAAGAAATGTGTACTACAATTCACCAGTAAGGGTAATATTAGCTGATTAGCTGTGGGTTTCTCTGAGATGTCTTTTATCAAGTTGAGGAAGCTTCCTACTATTGCTAGTTGGTTTAGTGTTTTAATTATGAAAGGGTGTTTGATTTTTTCAAGCACTTTTTCTGTATCTGTTGAGATAATTACGTGGATTTTGTTCTCTGTTCTACTAATATGATGTATTATGCTGATTGATTTTCATATGCTAAGCCAGCTTTGCATTCCTGATATAAATCCTACTTGGTCATAGTACATAATCTTTTTTATATGTTGCTGACTATCAGTTTGATTTTCGTTGTGATCAAATATCCTGCACAGTATTTGAAATGTAATAAGGTAAAATATTAAGTATAACAAAAATAACAATATGTATGTCTGGCTATGTGCTGGGCATGTTTATATGCATTGGCTCACTTGTTTCTCATGCCAGCCCAATTAGTTAGATTCTAATAATATTCTAATTTTACGGATTACAAACCTGATTCTCAGCAAAGTTATGTACCGTGACCAAGGTCATAGAACTAGTGAATGGAAGTGCTGGTATGCAACCAAGAAGTCTGGCTCTATGACTTGAACTCTTTACCACTACTTTCTGAGAGTGTATATTCAGGTATGGTATTCTTGCCTGAAGTAAGAACTATAGCTTCTATTTATATTTTTACTTCCTATCTGTCTGTTGTGCCTGGCCAATAGTACAGGGTTTTGACCATTAAAGATGGAATGAGTAGTGCTGACTCACAGGACTATTTTTTTGGACTGACATAGAGATAGGTTTATTCAATTTAGATTCAGGTTGGCATGTATATGCCATGATTCATAGGAATAAGTTCGTGGGAGATGACTGAAAATAGGTCCCCTAAACAAACTGGATTTAACTAGAAAATGTACAATTTCTCTTCACTAAATTGAAGAATTATGATTTCCAACTCACTGTCTCTAATGTTTATATGGTTGTTTGTTCCCAATGTTTAGAAAGACTTTCCTAAGCTTGCCTCACCAGATATGTTTGTGTCTCTCAGGTAATGGGTATATAAAGGGTAAGGAAGTTGCAGAGGAACAAAATCTTTTTAAAAATTGCACAATTGGAAATAATAATTGGTGTAGTAAAGCATTCTTTTTTTCCTTTTCCAAAATACGTTTTAATTTGACTATATTGTTTTAAATTCAAAGGAGGAGAAACATTAAATGTAAATAAATAAGTCTATTTTGAAGGAAAAAAGGCTAAGATTACAACTTTAAATTCTATCACTTTGAGTTATTTTTTCTATCTTTTCTATTTTCTAATTTTTATTTTACAATGTCCTCTAAATTTTCTATATTTAGTAATTTCTTAGGATTTTTTTCCGGAAATTTCAGCTGCCAAAGTGAAGAATGCTTTGAAAAGATCTATGCAAAAACATAGTGTTCTACAGAAAACTATCATTTAAATTAAATATGAGCTAAAATGAATTAAAACTCTTTGTATTTTCTTGATAAACTCTCAAGTCTTACCAGTAGCTACTAGATCATGTCTCAGAGTATTTAGGCATTCAGAATCCACAGTCCTCAAAAGCACTTCACACTCCTAATCTGAAATCCAGGGGCTAACTTTTTAAGTAAGTTCATCAATTCTACACATATGAATAAAATTTCAGAGGAACTCTTGTCTTTATCAGTAACAAAAGTTGAAAGAAAAGAACCCAGCTCAACTATCCCTGCCCTAAATTCCTGTGCTTCCATGCTCTGCTTTCTCATAAGGCAACCCTGTGAGAAGTGGCAGCTCTGTGCTCTCCCCCACTGCCCGTCTGTAGCACTGCATGGCTTTGCATTGCTTAAGGATAAACAGGTTGGAGTTGCATATGGTTAGCATTTTTTGTTTGAGCTGGTGCAGGGAGAGGTTGTTTAGCATCTGCAGGTCTCACATGGTGTCACGGGCAGTAAAGGAATGACTGAAGTAGTTGCAGACAGCATGGAGTCTACATTCCTCTCTTTGCCTAAGAAATCATGGATAATTAAATTAACATGGATTGAATGCAAAATATGAGAACAGAGGCATTAGAATACAAACCCCCATCTCAACATGGGATCACCATATTTACCTGTGTTCGATAAAGCGATAAAAATCCAGAGGAGAAAAAGTAATAAAAACAAAACAGTAATAAAAACTTACATTTACATAATTACTTTCTGTCTCAGGATTCTGAAGCATTTAATGAAAATCATATAGGAAAATCTGTCACAGGACATGTGACTTATAACTGGCAGAAGAGCTCACTATCGATTGCAGGGTGACAAAAGAACTGTAGACAAAAATGCACATCAGGAAAGCCGGTGTTTAGAAAGAGGGGGAGTCCTGCTTCAGGTTTTCTGACTCACTCTTTTACCTTTATAACTGTAAGTCAGAGTGATCAATTTCAAACCTACTCCCACTGTAATTTGAGAGTGGTGAAAAGCATTAAAAGGGCACAGATTTACCACACTGCATCAACCTGGAAGGATAAAATCCATGCTTACTTAGAAAATTGTCAAATGCATACTTAATTTCCTTTTAGTCTCTCTTCATTGGTACTTCCTGATGCAAGTTAAAGGACAAGACCTTCATCACATGCACCCAGCGTTACTAGGTTTCCTAGGCATATTTCCCATGCACAAACTGAAATTCATACTGTGGTTATGAAATCAGGCCAGTTTTGTTATGACTTTGAAAGATTTGTAAGGAACAGATGCTAGCTCCAGCTGTTTTTATCAGTGATCTGCAGGCTGAGATGGTCCTAAGGAGGTTGTGCTCTTTCTGAAAGTCATTAAAGTTGTTCTACTAGCACTCACATATTGAGAATTTCCATGTAAAGTTAGATTCAAGAAATATATTTTGCTAGAAGCCAACAGGATTTTTTAAAAGATTAGACAGTCATAAAGTGGTCCCTATCACAGAACATGAGGACATCTGTGGCATATCTGATACCTTTCAACTCAACAAAATCCCTTGTTTGTGTCAGGCAGATGCCAATTATTATACTAATAATAAGACTACTTATAATAAGAATAGTGACTGCAACTCTGTGTGTATTCTGTAATCTTTTAAAAAGTATTACCTCATTTAAGCCCCAGCAATGCAGTGAGGTAGGTATTCCTTTTAGTCACATTTAAGGATAGCAGAGCCAAAGTTCTGAGTGTTTTGGCAGTGGTTAAATGAATAGCAGATAACCAAAGTTATCTGCTGATGTCATGTAGCCATTTACAAAGTGTCATTGATTCTAAAATGAAGTCACAAGGAAACCATTCTCTTGTCTTACTTTTCTCTTGGATTCTTATCTCCAGCTAATAAGTCCAAGAAACAAGAGAAGGTCAAGGTTCTATTTTGAGTTTCATTGAAAAACAAGTACAGAGTAGAATCTCAGGAAAGGAGAAATAAGACAAGAAACAGAAAATCAGCCCTATATCCTAATTATTGATATCAAGGCATTATTTTTTCTCAATTCATCTACCAAATATTATGTTTCCTTGTTATAGTGGAGATCACAACATAACAGTTTTAATGGCATTTACATTATAAAAAGGAAGCACAGAGCTGTGTCTATCAAAACCTTTTTATGTTCTACTTGCTAGGACTTCATAAGACAAAATATAATATATGCTGTTATCTGTATGTGAATTTCCATAAGCCACTTATTCATTCTGCATACTCTGAACATCAGTTTCCCCTCTAAAATCCTTGAGACCTCAAATTCAATGATTCTATAATTCTAAGTCACAGCATATTTTGAAAGTTTGTTTTTTAATATTCATTATCATTTTAATGTCTTCCAGAATGTAAGATAGATTACATTAACCAAGATTTCTCAAATAGTTTTACACATATTGGACTTTCATTATAGCAACCTTGATTCCAACAAACCTTCATGAATCAACCTGTTATAAAAATACAGCAGTCCAGTAAGGCAGATAAATATTAACATCTGCTGCAGCTTCCCAAAACATTCTTCATAACTGATGTTTTATGCTATGTGATTAGAAAACACTGCCATCTTCCTTAAGGTTAAACCTGTAATGATTATGTAGATAGGAAATGAAAACTCTGCATAGAATTGTATTTGTATAACTTATGAAGCAGAAGTAAAAAATCACAGAGAATAAAACCTTTTCATAAGGGCAAAGAATCACAGCTAGTATTTCTCAAGCATTTGCTCTGTCCAACATTTTATAGGCATCACTTCATTTAAAGTAAATATGTTCATAAAAATCAAGAATCATGGCTAAGATTTCCTAAGCATTACTTCATTTAATATTCACAATCATCATATGAGGTAATGAAGTCGATAATTAATATTCAACCCAACATATTATTATTTAGGATCATCATGTTTTATTTAAGTTGTGAGTCTGAAATTTTCCCCCCCAATAGCAAAGAATGTTATTTTCCCATCCAACGTTTAGTCTCTCTTCTTTTACTGCCTTCCAAATGTTCAAAATCCCACAACGGCCCTAAAGGCCCAACCCTATTTTACCCAAACCAAAGCCAACACATTGACATCATTCCTGCTCAAGGGCCTAGAATATTTAATGTCAGCAGAGTATCTTTTGGAACTTGCTTACAACTTACTTATCACATTATTGATTCTCCTGTATTGTTCAAATGATTTATGTTTTTAATAAAACAATAACTGAAGCTCTTTACAAATAAAAACAGCTTGCTTGTGAGTGTGCATGCATGTGTGTGTGTATGTGTGTGTGTACTTTTACATGTTCTCCACAAATAGATTAGAAACTCCTCTATACACTAACTTACTTTTTGATTATTGGAATAAACATTTATCCTTTCTTAACTTCTGATTATCAAATGGTAGTGTAGGATAGTGGTTTTCTTTAAAATTGTGGTATAAATACTTCTGTATAGCTGCCCAATAATGTGGTTTCACTCACCACTTAGCATAGTTCTAGCTACAGAGGAGATAATAAATATTTGAATGCTAAATGTCATTGAATTTAATTATATCATCTCAATCTCTATATCCAATTAGTCTCCTGTTACTTTTCAAATGCAACTTCTGAGTCACTCATCTTGTCTTTTTAAAAATGCTTGTCTAAACTTCTTTGTGCCCTATTTTCTTTATATGTAAACTGGTAGTTTTGATTGTGAAACAAAATAACAGTCACAAAGAAAAATGAAATATTAATCATGAAGCATATACAATAGTGCTTGGCACATAGCAGATACCCAATAATTATTTGCAGTTATTGTTTTCCTCTGGCCTCTTTCATTTAGTTTAAAGTGACATACTTATCTTTGCTCATTAAAATTAAGAAGATGAGGGCCAGGCATGGTGGCTGATGCCTGTAATCCCAGCACTTTAGGAGGCCGAGGCAGGGAGATCACTGGAGGCCAGGAGTTTGAGACCAGCCTGGTCAACATGGCAAAACCCTGTCTCTACTAAATATGCAAAAAATTATCTGGGCATGGTGGTGCATGCCTGTGGTCCCAGCTACTCAGGAGGCTGAGGTGGGAGGATCACCCAGGAGGTGAAGGTTGCAGTGAGCCAAGATGGTGCCTCTGCACTCCAGCCTGGGCAACAGAGTAAGAGGCTGTCTTAAAAAATAAATAAAAATAAAAAATAAGTAAAATAAGAGGTTGAGATGGTACAGTGAAACTATACATAGCCCCAGTTATCATGTTATTCTTATCTTTGAAAAATAAGTAAATTACATACTATTTTAGTAACCCACAGTTTGTATCATTATTGCCTAGCAGACCTCAGAAGGTAATTAAACATGGTGACAGACTTTAAAGCAACACATTCCTTCATGTACCATGTTTAATGTATTTCCACGAAACTGAGTTCCTACTACACTTCAGGCATTGAAGATACAATCACGACTAAGACCAATTCTTGCCGAAGATGTTTAAGGAGGATGGACGTGGCACAGAAAGCATTCAGAATGGGCTTTCCCATGACACAGCTGTACCTCGTTTTCCTTTCCATACCGCTGGGTTCCTCTGGGTGTCAATGGCACCTTCCTTTTTGGGTGGAACTCAGTGAAATCTAGGGCATGGGAGATGATCCTAAAAGGAAAGCAACCCTCTACAGATGGGCAACATTCATGTACTGAACCACTGGCAGGGGAACAGGTAACAAATAGTGCTCCCTGAACTTGCACGGTTCTTCCTCGTCACTTCCTCTCCAGAGGCTGATGACAATTCTTCTCACATGACTGGGCAAGATGAGTCTCTATTCCCGACCTCCTCTAACATCATGTCCCATCAGCATCAAACCTTCCCTGCCAGCCCAGAAGCATCTTGTGGGTACGGGGAGGTAGTAGGGGAGACTCCTCTGCGTCTTTCTCTGACGTTTCTAATATGTTGTCATGTCCTGAACTTGAGAGTGGCAGGAGGCAGCCAAATGCCTGGGCAGATATGGATGGTTCCCCAGTGAAACTCCACCTCCAAGCTGAAGACAGTTTAAAGCCTGAAAGCCAAGCTGTAAGTTAAATCCTCCAACTGAATTGAGAATCTGTCTTTCCATTTGGTGCACTTTCATCTGATTGAGTCCCACCCTTTACCTATTTTGCAAATACCTACCCCTTCTTAACCAGTTTTCTACACTGTTGTGCCCACCTTTGAGTCGTATCTTTGCTTTTACTTTTTTTTTTTTAAATACTCACAAACCAATCAGCATGCACTCCCCATTCTGAGTCCATAAGAGGTCCTGGACCCAGCCACAGGGGGAACTTTCCTGCCTTCAGGTAATGGAACCACTCCCATATTCTCTCCACTGAAAGCTGTTTCATTGCTCATAAAATTCTTTTCTGCCCTCCTTACCCTTCAATGTCCAGGGTATCATCATTTTTCATGGATGCGGTACAAGAGCTGAGGATCACTGAACATGCGCAATTGGGGCACACCAGCATGGCTGAGTGGGGCTCAAGCTGGGCATTGCCAGCCAGATGTCCCTGGCTTGCAATGTGACTGAGAAGAAAAATCCTACATCAAACTCTTTTAAATAATGCAATTCTTCTTTTTTCTTTAAAATAAGTAAACACAAAAGTACTAGAACATATAGCTGAAAATGTATATAAGGGTCAAAAATATATTGATAATTGTGACATCAAAATAAAAAGCACATTAAAGAAAAAATGACCTCATATTTTTGAACTGTTGAAACAAATACAATCATTGATAGACTTTTAGCAAACTAGAAAAAATACATGTAACAAATATGACATTAAAGTTTTACTATCATTAATACAATACAGGGAAGGTCCTTACAAATTAATTAGAAAGAAAGAACTCACACTCTAACAGATAAGTGAGCAAAGAACATGAAGAAGCAAAAAACGATGCCCACATACAGACAGACCAGGAAAAATTTTAAGGGCATTTTTTTCAGATATTACAATAAATGCTAGTAAAATTGATAAGTTTTTGCCTAGCAAATTAACTTTAAAATTGGTAATATTTTGGGATGATAAGAAATGGTAATGCAGAAACCATCAGCACCATTAGTGAGATGGAATTTGTGTAATTATGCTGGATGAAATTTTGGAAAAATATATCTATTTTTGTAATCTTGAAATTGTGTATAAGCTATAGCCCAGTAATCCCTCTTCTACAAATTTGCTCTGAGGAAATTACAGATGTGCCAAAGATTTATTTATCAAGATTGTTTATCATAAAGTTGTTTAAAATGCCCAAAAACATTGAAATAATCTCAAGCCTAAAAATAGGGAATTGGTTGGATAAACTGTATATATCCATATAAGAAAAAAATAATAAGCCATTGCAAATGAGGCTGAAAAAGAATAGGAAGACAGAAATATATTCATGTTATATTGTGGGCATCGGTTACAAAACAGTTTGTACAGCATAATTTATTATTGTAGTATTTGTGACTAAGAATATGCTTGAAAATAAAGAAAACTATACACCACCATAGTGGTTATTTCTGGTGACTGATACTGCAGTGATTCTTATTTTCTTTTTACTCCTTATCTAATCATATAAATCTTCTATAATGAGCTACAATTGTTGCCATAAAAGATTGCTATTTTAAAATGGCAAATAATTAGGTAATCAAGTAGTCAAGTAATAAATTTTGATGCAACAGGAGAAAGTTGGCTTGAAAAATGTAAGAGTGGGATATTCAGAGCATATAAATCCTAATGTGGGAATGTGAGAAGCAATCATGTAGTGGAAAGAATGAAATCAAATAAAACAAGTGTACGGAAGAAGACAAGCTGAGATTTGACACCGATACAGAGGGGGAAGAAAAAGGTATCTCAAAAAGATATCTGACCATTAGCTAAGGTAAGTAAGTAAAGAACAAGCTTCTAGAGGGTTTGAGTATTCTAACTGAATGTCTTATCACTCAGAAAAATGATGTGTTTTCATTTGATACAAATATGATAATGACCAAATTACTCTAAAATACAAACATCTTAAAGGGTTGCTAGTAGAGCTCTGGAAGCAGTTAATTGATCTCCAGCATGACTGGGATTTTCAGGCTGGTGTTAAGTTTAACAATCTTGAAAGGTGTTTTGGAGTTCAAATGCAAAATAAGTCCCTCCCTTGGAGGGAATTCTGTGAATTAGTTAGAGACACAGGCATTTACAGCTCACAGGTTTCCTCATTTGCTGGAGGGTATCGTTATCTTTATAGTTCTATATATAAAATAGGCAAATGTCCCAGGTCATGCCTCCTCCCATAAAAAATTGGTCATGTGCTGGGGGGTGAAAGAAAGCCCAGAAAGTCTGAGAATGGACAAGAATACAGCATACACAAATGAAAACCAAAGCACATCAGTTTAGACAACTAATGGATACGCCTCCCCAAATATAAAGGAATTTTCCTCTTACGGGAAAAATTGTTATTTCTGATAACTACTCAGGAACAAACCTAGAATTCCCCTATACTCCAGGAAAACCACTACAGAGAGATTTCCACCACACTGGTGTGCATATTTCCTACAATATAAATGCAGAAATTACTAAAGTCGGTGATAAGATATAACCCGGACAGTAGGTTTTGTGGTTAATGAAACCAGCTGACCTTGAGAGGCAGGTAAATACTACTGAGCTCATTTTTCTAATGAGCAAAACTGAGATAAGAGTACCTGAGTTGCAGTGTTGTTTAGAAGACAGAAGTAATAGAAGAAGATAGAAATAATACAAATCAATGCTTAGCCCATAATAAACGGTAGCTATCATTAATACATTGATTTTTTTTCCTTAGGGCAAAGTTGAGCAGGGCTTGTTGTAAATGCATAAGACAAGAAACATATGTAACTTCAGCTGAAATACATCATTATAGTAGAAATGTTTTATTTGACAACTTTTTACCTGAAATGCCACAGACATTCAGGAGCAAAAGTTGAATGCTTACATTTATAACAAAGTTTAAAATTCATTTCAAATTTATCTATTTATCAGGTGGGTGCAATATTTTAACAATTATTTGATTATTTGAGCTGCACTTGCATTTTCAATTGTAAATACATTTGTACCATTTCTAGACAATTCTATATAATATACCAGAGTAAATGTGAGCAAGCATGCTTATATTAATGTCAAATGACTGGTGAGATTGTTTTCCTGCTCACATAACTAAAAATATTCTATAGATCTTGATCCGAAACTACTATTAAAAGTAATGGCAAAATCACAATTACTATTTCACCAACCTAATAAAAAAATATGAAAATTATTAAGACACTGTAAATTAATCTGTTTGAGGATTTTTCTTCCCTTCCCCTTTTTTCCTATTCCTTCTGTTCCTTTTATTTCTCTTTTCTTTTCTTTTCTTTTTCTTACTTCAACAGAGTAGGCTAAGTTTTGTTCTATTTATATAAGATATTTTAGAGGAAAAACTTTCCAGATATAACGATTTTCTAAGTAAATATCTTATGCAAGCTTATTTTAGCTTGTCCTTATTGAAGAAAACTTTCTGAGTGATTGATTGCATCCTATAACATTATAGTGTCATAAATGACAATGATATGGTCAGTCAGTCGGCAGTATGTTAATTTTAGTTTAACAAAATTTGAATCAGATGCTTTAGATCTAGAAAAATATTTCAACTCCACCCCCACCTCCAAATGTCAAAACCCTGTCACCACCACCACCTTTTGGAGTGGACAAGTTTTTTGGCTAAGGATACAAAGTCAGTTGATAACAGAACATGACTTAGAACCCAGGCATCTAACTCCAGGGTGGAAGGTGTAGTATAGGCATCTCTAAGAAAGGTTCAATTATTATTGCAAAACATGCCATACTCATGATGCTTCTTAACCAGATTGTTTTTCTTATAATTTCAAAAGTTGTGAGTAGAATGGAGTTTTAGAGTAAGATGACAGGTGTTTTTCTGAATCTCTGCTCCACCACTTAATCTGACCACAACCCCTCAGCATGAACTTCCCCATCTATAAAATGAGAGTAACAACTACCTCTCAAGAGTGGTAAGATAATAATATAAGAGAAATCATAAAAGTAAAATCAATTTGTGAACTATAAAAAAAAAGTAAAAATGGAAGAGAGTGGTATTATCATTTTTACTCAGCTTGCAAAAATCCTGGCTCCTGTATTATGAATAAACTTGATTTCCAGTTCTCTTGGCCTATTCCAGCAATATAGTTCTTACATTTGAAATATTGAGGATTTTTCCAGTGGGATTTTTGCTATACAGTAAGAAAATATAAGTAATTATATAAAACAAGTCCATCTAATTATATCAGGGGGTTCTGATAACAGCATAAACCATGAAAGTGGAACTTAAGTGCTTTATTATCAGAATCATAAAACAGAAATATAGCCTGTTATTGCATTATTACAAATTCTTTATGTTTCTAATACAGAGTGCTTCCCAAATTATTGTTTTTATACTCAATATATTCCTGTTAACTTTTCACATTGATATTAAAATTATTTCATAATATAATGCCATTTTAGTAATGGATTTTTTGGTAAATATACTATAGCAAATAGTATAAAAAACATGATAGAGTTGAGGTCCCTGCTATAGTTATTAATTCTCCCATGTTATACACCAATTAGGCATGTATCATATCTATAAAAATATACATAAGGCCATATGCATGTAATTCACACCCGTACCTAATAATACCCTTGTAAACTATTTTCCCACCATTGAAGCACACATGTTTAACTTTGAAATGCATTGCCAGAAGAATGCCTTTGAAAAAAATCTCACTGCAGATGAAGTCTCATCAATTGCTTTTTTTCTACTGTATACTTTATGAATTGCCTCATCATAATTAACTCCAACCACTGGAATTAATTACTCCAGATGATTTGGAAATTGGTCTTCTCAATCCCTCAGAAATTCATTGAGATCATCCCACGAAACAGAGGAAAGAGTGTGAATAAAGCAAAAACTGTCTTTGAAAAAACAAACATGTTTTAAGATTGTGTTTCGTTTTGTTTATTAAAGAAGGAGAAGTAGTGTCAGAGAATGACTTTAAACACATTGTATTCTTTTCTAGTTTCATAGAATTATAGTCATTCAGAGCTGAAAGGGATCACAGAGAGTAACTATTTCAACTTCTCCATTTCATCCACATAGAGAGACTAACAGCTTGAGTGACTTGGTTGAGGTCACACATAGAGCTAAGGTGGAAACCAGGAAGAAACCAGGCTCCCTGCCTCCACAGTGCAGTGTTCTTCATACTTGACCCGACTATGTTGATGTTATGGGCTCATGATCCCAAACTTATATTGGGATTCTGTTCAGCCATGAAATAAGAAAGAAGGATGATAGGTCTTGTAAGACTTATAAAACAAAAATCAGATAATAATCATACATGGGCACTGAAAGGTTGGCAGTTGTGCAGATTCATTGACAATGAGTCCTGTGCTCAGGAAAGCCCTGGTATGCTTGTCTGAGGAAGCCTTGGATTTGGGTGAACCCATCCCAACCTCATCTCAGTTGTTTTCAGATTCACCATCACAATCTTTTCTCTCTAAATCTGTTGTGGTTAGAGAATATAAATCTGTTATATTTGGGAGAAACCAATTCTGCATCAGGTGACTTCAGGGAAGTATTGGAATATAGTTGATAAAAATTTGTAGTATTTTTAGCTGTCAGAGTAAAATGTATGTTTTAAAGATGTATATTTTTAAAAAATCAAAAGTTAGTGTTCTTTCAAAAATTGCCAAATTCTGTCTAAGAAAGAATCTATGTGACCTAGCCAGAGCAAACATCTGAAAAGCAGGAATTGGACACAAGGAATGTCCTAGATTATGTCATATCTTCCTAAAAAGCAAAAATTGGTATTAATGGGGAAAATATACATAAATGAAAAACAATAAAAGCAAGCTTAATTATTATCATCCCACATCTTCCCTGGGGGCTCCCTGATATGACAAAGTAAAGGATAATCCAATAAACTAGTCGCATCCTCCCAGCAGCAGATGCCAAGACGGAGCTAGAAATGCAAGACTTTAACTGGGGAATGTGACTTGAAAGAGAAAGGAGAAAATAAACAAGAGCAGTTAGGAAAAACCTTTTAGACAATGATGGAGCTCTGACACCTTGCAAAGGTGTGAGGGAAGGAAGAAAGATCAGGAAGGAGAGCCTTAGACCATGGTGTAGCTCTGGGAAAGCCTCGGCTAGCCCAATGAGTAGCTCTGGCACAATAAGGGCCCAGAGAGGAGCATCTCACTGTCCAGAAATAAATTACAACCCCATCTACTGCTGCTTTGCTCAGTCATTGGCAGGAGGCTGCCTTGCAAGTCCTTGGCATCTGCTCAAAAGTTGAGGCAGATCCCAGAGTCAGCACAACCAGGGACTGTTAGCCATGAGCACTCCTTGTAGCAGGTTCACCCTTGGAAGCATCTCTGAGTGGTGCACCACCATGGCTACCACTTGCAGGCATTGATTTTTTTCCAGTGTGATTGCATGGGTTGAAATTTATGACAGCCAATCAGATCATTTCACCTGTGTCGCCAAATCTGATTTAGATGCCTACTCTACCTAAATCACTAATGCAATTACTTTCATAAAGATATTCTTTTATTTTAAACGTCCACATCTTATCAAGTAAAAATGTGTTATAAGCACTTTTGAGATCTTCTTATGTATAAACTGTTTACCCTTACATGTGTCCCATACTTTCAATGTCATTTAAGGTACAAAACAAAAGTAACTTCATGTTTTAGGAAACAACTAATTCTGAAAATTTCCCTTTAAATTCTGAAAATTGGAATATTATCTCCCCTGAGTATCCGTAGGACATTTACTCAACCTTGAGTCTTCTCATTGATTTTGTTTCCCCACAGAAAAGCAACTTCATTTTTTGTCCTGCTGATTTGTTTTAATCAAATTGCTCAGTGATACAAAACACAAAATAAAGGAAGATGAGTTTTGCTTGTTTATTCCAGATGTGCTCTGGAGCAGTTTTGATTTCTGCTTCCTCTTCCAAGACCTCGGCCTCTGTGTTACATTCATTGGTGCTGGACTCTCAGTTCCCTCACTGGACAACACACACAGGCCAAAACATGTGGAGCTGGACTTACTCCCAGGCTCCTGCCTCCTAGGCACTGAGAGTATTTGGTCTTTACAGCAAACAAACCCAGAACAAAATTATTTTCTCCTTGTCGAAAATAAAAATCCATGTTTTTGCCCACAGTTTTAAGCTGTAGATGCAGAATCTTCATCTAATAGTGAAGAATGGTATACTTCCAAATTTACTGTTGAGCCCTAACTTTTTCCCCTGAACTCCAAAATTCTGTGTTCAACTACCTGCTCAACATTTTTCACCTGATGAATGATGATATGGTTTGGCTCTGTGTCCCCACCCAAACCTCATCTCAAATTGCAATCCCCACCTGTGGAGGGAGGGACCTGGTGGGAGGTGATTGGATCATGGGAGCGGCTTCTCCCATGCTGTTCTTTTGATAGTGAGGGAGTTTTCCTGAGCTCTGATGGTTGAAAAAGGGCAATTTCCCCTGTGCACTCTCTCTCTCCTGCTGCCATGTAAGATGTGTTTTGCTTCTCCTCTTTCCACCATAATTGTAAGTTTCCTGAGGCCTCCCCAGCCATGTGGAACTGTGAGTCAATTAAACCTCTTTTGTTTATAAGTTAACCAGTCTCAGGTAGTTCATTATAGCAATGTTAGAACAGACAAACACAGATGATCAATAGGAAAAGGCATCTCAAATTTAACATATATAAAACAGAACCCATGATTTTCCCTCCTACATGTGGTCCTCCTTCAGTCCTCCTCCACCAAATAAATGGCAATGCCCCCGGTGCCCATGGATGATAGACTGGACAGGGAAAATGTGGCACATATACACCATGGAATATTATGCAGCCATCAAAAACGATGAGTTCATGTCCTTCGTAGGGACATGGATGAACCTGGAAACCATCATTCTCAGCAAACTGACACAAGAACACAAAATCAAACACCACATGTTCTCACTCATAGGTGGGTGTTGAACAATAAGAACACATGGACACAGGGAGGGGAGCACTACACACTGGGGTTTGTTGGAGGGGAATGGGGAGGGACAGTGGGAGGTAGGGAGTTGGGGAGAGATAGCATGGGGAGAAATGCCAGATACAGGTGAAGGGGAGGAAAGCAGCAAATCACACTGCCACTTGTGTACCTATGCAACAATCTTGCATGCTTTTCACATGTACCCCCAAACCTAAAATGCAATAAAAGAAATTAATCTCTGTTCAAATAGATCAATAAAAAATACAAGTTACCAATATTAGGATAAAGAAGACACTGCATATATTAAAGGGACAATATATTATATGAAAAAGCAAAAAATCTAAATAGCCAAACAATTTTAATAATTTTTGTTATAGTAAACACATAATGGAATTCAACACTGCAACCATTTTTAAGTGTATAGTACAGTAGAGTTAACTGTATGCACACTGTTGTGCAACAGATTCCTAGAATTTATATTTATTTCGCAAAACTGAAAATACATACCCATTGAACAACTTCTCCTTTCCCCTTCCCAGCTTCTGGCAAGCCCATTATACTTTATAAGAGTTTTACTACTTTAGATATCTCATGTAAATTTAAACATGAAATATTTGTCTTTTGTGACTGGTTTATTTTACTTGGCATAATGTCCTCAAGGTTTATGCATGTTGTAGAATGTGACAGGATTTCATTCTTTCAATGCTGAATATTCCATTGTTGATAAACATTGAGACAGCTTTCAGAAACCTTTTAGCTAATGTGAACACTGCTGTAATAAACTTTGGTATGAAGATATCTCTTCCAGTCCCAGTTTTTAATTATTTTGGGTACATACCCAGAAGTGGGACTGCTGGATTGTATGGTAATTCTGGTTTTTTTTTTGAGGAACTTCCATACTGTTTTCCAAAGTGCTGTACCATTTTACATTCCCACCAACAGTATAAAAGAATTTCAGTTTCTCTGCATTGTTTTTCATACTTGTTATTTTATGCTTTGTTTCTGCTTTCTATAGTTACCATTCTAGTGGGTTTAAGCTGGTAACTAACTGAGGTTTCCATTTGCGTTTCCCTGATGATTAGTGATGTTGACCATCTTTCCCTATAGTGATTGGCCATTTTACATCTTTGGAGAAACGTATATTTAAGTCGTTTGCCTGTTTTTCCATCCAATTATTTGTTTTGTTGACATTGGTTACTGAATTGTAGGAGTTGCTTTTATATTCTGAATATTGATCCCTTCTCATATATATATGCTTTGTGAATACTTTTACATATTCCATCAGCAGCTTTTTTATTTAGTTGATTGATTTCATTTCAGTAGAGAAGTTTTAAAATTTGATGTAGTTCAATTTCTTAATTTTCTCTTGTTGCTGTACTTTCAATGTAATTTTCAAGAAATTATGTCAAGTTAAATATAATAAAGATTTTTCCTAAATTTTATTCTAGAAGTTTTATAGTTTCAAGTCTTACATTTAGGTCTTTTCTTCTTTTTTTTTGAGATGGAGTCTCACTCTGTTGCCCAGGTTCGAGTGCAGTGGCATGATCTTGGCTCACTGCAACCTCTGCCTCCTGGGTTCAAGTGATTCTCGTGCCTCAGCCTCCCAAGTAGCTGGGACTACAGGCACGTGCCACCATGCCCGACTAATTTTTTGTATTTTTAGTAGAAATGGGGTTTCACTGTGTTAGCCAGGATGGTCTGGATTTCTTGACCTCATGATCTGCCTGCCTAGGCCTCTCAAAGTGCTGTGATTACAGGGGTGAGCCACCCAGCCTGGTCATGTTTGGGTTTTTAATCCATTTTGAGTTAATTTTTGTACATGATATAAAGTAAGGGTTCAACTTCATTCTTTCATATGTAGATATCTTAGTTTCCTGACACCATTTCAAAAAGAGACTATCCTTTTCACATTGTGTGACATTGGCATCCTTTTCAAAGATCAATTGACCATATATGTGTGGGTTTATTTCTGGGTTCTCTATTCTGTTCCATTGGTCTATATGTTAGTCTTTATAGCAGTATCATGTTTTTGTTCCTGTAGCTTTATAATATGTTTCAAAACCAGAAAGTGGGATCTCTAGCTTTGTTTTTCTTTCTCAAGATTGTATTGGCTATTTGGGGTTCTTAGAATTCCATATGAATTTTAGGATTTTTATTCTATTTCTAAGGAAAAGATGCCTTTGGGATTTTGATAGGAGTTGGCATTGAACCTGTAGATCACTTTGAGAAGTATGGCTATTTTAACAATAATAACTATTCTAATTCATGAACAGTTCATAGTATGTATCTGCATCTTTAATTTGTTTGATCAATATTTTGTAGTCTATAGTGTACAAGTCTTTCACTTTCTTGGTTAGTTTATTCCTAGAAAATTTATTCTTTGTGATACTATTATAAACAAAAATTGTTTTCTCAATATCCTTTGTAAATTTTTAATCATGAGTGTATAAAAACAATTTATTTTTCATGTTGATTTTATATCCTTCAACTTTGCTGAATTTATTAATTTTAATACTTTGTGGAATCTTTAGTATTGTCTATAAATAAGATTATTACAACTATAAACAGAGATAATGTTGCTTTTTCTTTCCAATTTGGATGGCTTTAATTTCTTTTCCTTGCCTGATTGTTTTAGCTAGAACTTCCAGTACTATGTTGAACAAAAGTCACGAAAGTAGACACTCTTGCCTTGTTTCTCATCTTGGAGGAATAGATTTTAGTTTTAACTGTTGAATATGATGTTAATTTCGGGCTTTTCCTATATAGCCTTTATTATATTTTAAAAATTGCCTTCTGTTTTAGTTTTTTGAGTGCTTTTATTATGAAAGTGTGCTGCATTTTGTCAAATGCTTCGTTTGCATCAGTAAGGTGATCATGCGGTTTCTCCTCCCATTATTCTGTCTCTTTTTACAGTTTTTGACTTAAAGTCTATTTTTTTTACTGTAAGCATTGTTAATCCTGCTCACTTTTGGTTTCCATTTATTTGGGATATTTTTTTTCCATCCCTTTACTTTCAGTCTATGTGTATCTTCAATGGTAAAGTGAGTCTCCTGCAAGCAGCATATAATTGTATCTTATTTTATCAATTCAGCTAATCTATATCTTTTAATTGAAGAACTTAATCAATTTACTTCAGTGTTATTATTGATCAGTAAAAATATATTCCTACCCTTTTGTTAATTTTTTTCTGGTTCTTTCATAAATGACTTATTCCACTATTCTTCTCTTACTGTTTTTGTTTGTGGTTTGGCAGTTTTTATGCTAAGCTTTATTTTCTTTCTTATTTATGTATCTGTTGTAAATTTTTTCTTTATACTTACCATGAAGCTAAAAGAATCTTGTAGTTACAATAGACTATTTTTAATTAATAAGACATTAACTTTGGCCATATAAAAATACCATACAAATTTTCTTTCTCACACTCTACAATTTATATTTTTGTTGCCTTCATTTACATCTTTATCTACTGTGGGTCCATTAGCCACTAATTGTAGCTATTGTTCTTGACCGTTTTGACTATAAACCATGATACTAGAGGAATAAAAGATTTACATGGCTCATTACAGCACAAGGTATTCTGAGTTCGATTGTGAACTTTACTGGTGAGCTTTATACTTTCACATGTTTTCATGATAGTAGTTACTACCCTTTCATTTTTGGTTGTAACACTCCCTTAAGCATTTTGTTTAAGACTAATATTGTGACAATAAATTTCCTAAGATTTTGCTTGTCTAGGAAAGTCTTTAGTTCTCTTTCAGTTTTGAAGACTAGCTTTGCTGAATATAGTATTCTTGAGTAGTATGTTTTTCTTTTACCAATTTGAATATAGCTCCCTATTCTTTACCAGCCTGCAGTTTTCTGCTTACAGAAATCTGCTGATAGTGTAATAAGAATTTACTGATATGTAATTGTATGCTTTTATGTAATTACATCTCTTGCAGCTTCTAGAATTCTTTGTTTTCAACTTTTAAAAAATTGTTTTTAATTGAAACATAATCATATATATATTTATGGGGTACAGAGTGATATTTTGACATATGAATACAAGAGGTACCCCATATTTGTGGGGTACAGAGTGATGTTTTGATACATGAGTGCAAGAGGTAGTGACCAAGTCATTGTTATTAGTATGTCCATAATCTCAGACATTTTTTTCTGTGTTGAGAACATTCAACACCCTCTCTTTTGGCTATTTGACAATATACAATAAATCAACATTAACTATAGTTACCTTATAGTGATATAGAACCTAAGAACTTATTTCTCCTATCTAGGTGTAATTTTATATGTATTAATCACCTCTCCCTATCTTCCCCTTTCTTTTATTTTTCTTAGCCTCTAATAACCATAATTCTATTTTATACTTCTATGAGCAAAACTTTACCACAGCACTATTCACAATAGCCATGATATGAAATCAACCTAAGTGTCCATCAAGAAGCAGACAAATATACAAAGAAAATGTTATACACACACAGATACACACACACACACACACACACACACAGAGGAACACTATCTGGATACACACACACACACTGGAACACTATATCTTGATACACACACACACACTGGAACGCTATCCAGCATAAAATGAATTAAATGCTGTAATTTGCAGCAATATAAATGAGCCTGGATGATATTATATTAAGTGAAATAAGTAAGGCACAGAAAGACAAATACTGTATGTTCTCACTCATGTGGGAGCTAAAATTTGTCTTTGACAAATGACAGTTTGATTGTAATATGCCTTAGAGAGAATCTTTTTGCATCGAGTCTAATTGGGGAATTTTTAGCTTCCTGGATTTGAATGTCCATAGCTCTCCCAAATATTGGGAAGATTTCAACCATTATTGTGTAAAATAGGTATTCTGTGCCTCATTCAGTAATATGATGCTCCAAGTATTTGTTCATGTAATTATGTTTCATAAGTCCTTTAGACTTTCTTTTTTCTCTTTTATTTCTGTATTTTTCTGACTTTGTTATTTCAAAGGACTTGTTTCCAACTTCGGAAATTCCTTCTGTTTGAGCTAGTCTTTTTCTGAAACTCTCAATTGTGTTTTTTATTTCATTCATTGAATTATTCAGCTCCAAGATTTCTGCTTGGTTCTTTTATATGATATTTATTTTATTTTTGAACTTCTCATTCATATCATGAATTATTTTCTTCAATTCATTGAATTGTTTGTCTGTATTTTCTTGTATCTTGCTGAGTTCCTGTAAGATCATTATTTTTATTTCTTGTTATGCTATTTCATAAATACTTTAAAAAAATCTGTTTCTGAAGACTTATGTTCCTTTGGGGTGTCACATTTTCTTGACTTTTTATGTGTCTGGTGCCCATGTATTGATTTCTGCAAATCTAGTGGAACAATTATTTTTTCTCCCTATTTTATGGACTACTTTTGTAAGAAAAGATTTTTCCCTGAAGATGGGTCCTAGGATGTCAGTTGGGTATGGTGCATTGCCTTTAATTGTGGATGGATTCTGTAGCATGATCTCCAAGCAGTTACTTCCGTTGAAATTTTTGTTCATGATGTCTGTGATGGCCTCTGTGGTCTAGGCTATAGAAGTTTGTGATGGTGGTGGTCTGGTATTGCTTGGTACTAGGACTCTGGGCTGTTCATCATATTGGGTGCATGTGAGTACAATGTGCCAACAGGCTGTGTGGTGGGCTTCCCGGGAGACTGGGCTGTGACCACATTGGCTGTTAGATTAGGCACAGGCATAGGCATAAGCAGCTTTTTTCTTGTAATAGAGAGAAAAGCGAGATGTCACCTTCTTTCATGTCTAGTAAAGGAAGGTGTTCCAGGAGAATCTCTAATTAAAGAATGGATTTGTTTATAGGAAGAGGATATTGGTATCTTATTAACTACCTGAGTAGTGGTGGTTAAGAAAACAAATTATCTGGATTGTCAGTCTGGGGCATGGTGAGATTGTTTTAGGGGGAGCTTGACCTAAAGTGTAGGTATACATATGAACATAGATATATTTAGCGTCTGTTTATGGTATGGACACTTCTTAAATGTAGAGCCTTCTAAAACAACCCAGGCCAGCAGAACTCTAAGATAAAATACAGTGTCTGAAGAAAATATGTCGGTGACCCTACAACATTTCAATTCTTTGATCATCTCCAAAGTGCAGAAGCAGGCTCCAGTGTCGCAATAGCTCCACATAAAGATAATGAAGCTTACCTGGGAGACTTAATTTAGTAAGCATCCTAGCAAGCTGACTGGTCAAGCAATAAATTACCCTATGACATGTCTCTCCATCTTCTCTCAGTAATTTAGAGGAAAGTCCGTATCCATATCATCTATCAGATAATTCTTTGATAAAATATAGACATTTCATCTCTGATGACCACTAGGTACAAGCCCCCTACTGTCATGTTGGTTTCATAAATATCAGTGTTCATGCCGTGTGTGGGCTGATTCAGAGCTTTCATACACCTGCAGTTCTATGCTAAAAATAAGAGGAAATCATTTGTTTCCTAGGCAACAATTTCATGGAACATGTATAGTTCTCCTTTGAAGGTGTCCTAAATGGTGAAGTTTACTATTTGCAATATTAACATGTTCACTTTTTAAAAAATATAAATCATGTACTTTAACATTCATAGATTGCTAAATTAGGCAACTATTAGTAAATGCTGACAAAGTTGAAACTTGTGTACAAGGAGGACTAGGTGTTCTCTCTGTATGAACTCTACGTAGAATATATAAAAGGGGATAGGGTATAAGGATAGAAGGAAGGAAGGTAGGAAGTAACAGAGAGGAAACAAGTGAGAAAGAACCTACAAATAAATACCAAACCCACAGGAGGATTTTCAGATTAAAACAAAATGCTTAGTAACTTCTCTATTTTGTTAAAATAAAAACCATTATTTCTGTGTAAAATACTTAGGAAAGCACTCAAGTGTTAAATGTATCATGAAATATAAGCTCAGTGTATGTTATAATCAGGCCAAAGACAACAATAAAGGCAAGACATTGATATACCAGGAAAGGCAAATCCTTCTTTTGTTGGCTTAAATTTATATTAATATGTAGAGATATACAGCCTAGGTAAATTGTACCCACTTTTGCAAACTATTTAGAACCTCCTACCTAGAAGGTTTTATATAGAATATTTATATGCGTTAACTCTTTAAATTCTGAGAACTCTAAAAGAAAGTTATCATTGTTGATATTTTAAAGATATGAAACAGATGCTCAGAGATTTTAAGTGATCATCTCAAGCTTGCACAACCAGTAAGTCTAGGATCTAGAATTCAAATTCAGGTCAGATCCTTGATGCTCAACCACACACTAACCCAGAGGTCCTCTACTTTGTTTTTTCCCTGTAAAAGTAGATCTAATATTTCCCTAAAAGCAAAACGTAGCTAATAGAATCGGATAAAAAGATGTTTAGATAAATCAGGCTATAGTTTATCGAATAGAAAGGAATCAAAAACATCTGATGCCCCAGGCTATGAGTAGGACATATGTCAAAATTATAAATTATTTTGTTACTGCTTTTTCTCCAGAGAACTTTAGAGCTAGGTTAATAACACAGTTTGATAAATACATCTAATAGTGATTCATGCTGGTGTTATTTCAAATCTGAAACTTTTCTGGACTCATACAGATGCCTAGGAAATGCAGATGCTACAGAATAAGTTCACTGAGTACTCCTGGGGAAAGCCATATCCTGCCCCTTTTATTTCTTCCTCCATCTCAAGTCTCTTTAAAAATATGCCTCAGAAAAGGATCCATTAAAACAAGATGTGAAAAATAGCCCTTAAGTGAATTGAAACTCCACATTCAGCTAGTTGTATAAAACTGTAAAATTATTTCATTATGTTTACAATAGGCTTTCTTAGTTTGACATACTTGCATATTTTACAGGAAAAAGCTTATAATAAATTTTGTCTTCTTGATTCATTTTTAAGGTGTCGAAACCTAATTGTTCTGGTCAATTAAAAGCATATTTTCTTTTATGTTTCTGGAGTTGGGTATCATCCTCCTATAGGCTGGTAACACTGTGAATGTTTTCAGTTAACAACTGGCTTGGACACAGGCATTCAACTGGTTCACCTTTTCTGGCTTGCTCTCTTCGATAACAGAAGTAAATGTCTCAATTTCCTTTGTTCATTTGAACACAGACTATTAGAATCATGCTGACAAATAAGATGCTCTGGGAGTTTGAGTTGATTAGATTCTGAAACTGAATATACTTTTGCTGAAATTGATTGAATATTTATGCCCTGTTAACAGTGGTTTGGCCACTTTGCTTTGTGTGAGGTATTATGAGGGCAAAGACAGATCAAGAGAAAGAAATTTGAAAGAGTTATAGAGTTGTGGTACTCACAGTTCCCTACGGAGAACATAGCATGCCATTCAGGGTCACTCAAGGAGAAATACTGGGACTGGTATAAAATACACAAACACACAAATATACACACATAAATACACACAAATATATATATATATACACACATTTGTGTGCATACATATACATGTAAACATGTATGCATGTATGTGTATATGTATACACATATACATGCATTCATATATACATTTGTATATGTATGTATATAAAGTATATATATGTAAAGTTATATAAAGTTTTCTTTGTTTCTGTTTAAATTCTTTAGATCTCCTTCTTCATTCTTGTGAGCAATAATTCATATCGTTAAGGGAACAAAGACAACCAGTTACATTCTTCATTCTTTTTACTACTGGGACTGAGTCAGCCAAACCAATAACCTTGCCATATCTCACAAAGAACTTATGTCTTCTTTGTGCACATACAAATATTTCTCTGCTCTTTCCAAGTCACATTTTGCTGCTCCTTCAGAAGGTAAAGAAGAATTTTATAAAAAATTTTATGTCACTCTGACCTACTCATTAGATCTGTAATTTATTACTTTGTGCTATTTGGATGCCTATGTATTTTTCACAATTTTCAGATTGGAGCTTACTCAGAGTAGATATGTAATAAGTATTTGTTGAATGGTTTCAACTCTACTTCACACAAGTGCTCTGTGGAACCTAATTATGAATATTTTGAAGGTAAAACCCTAATTGTATGGTTTGTTTCATCACATGCCTCAGTGCAAAACTGTACAGTTTATGGCTACTTCATTTATTTAACTCTATATTGGATTGTCACAGATATGATAATTCTATATTAATAATGTGATTATATTAACCAGGGTCATGTCTAGCAGGAAAAACATATGTAAAGAAATGACAATACATATTCTTATTGCAATTGAAAGAGTTGCAGAAGTAACAAATAGAATGTAATTAATGTTATTAACATGGAGATCTCACTTGGCCTGAAGAGCTATGAATGACTTCCCTGATAAAGTAATCATTTACGCTGAGATCTAAAGGATAAATAGGAAGGACTCAGTAAATATTTTCACTTTACTTCAGTATTGTTCACCAGATTTCTAAATGTGATTTCAATTATTTAGTGATATTCACAGGATTATTTATTGTATAAATCTACCTGGGGCCTCAGATGGTTTTTAAATTTTAAAAAGTGACTCTGGAGTGAAAACGAGAATGCTGTGCAGTAACACAATGTTGGTATTCTAAATTTCTTATTTCCAAATAATCTTTTTCCAAAGATTACACGTAATTATATATTTGCCTTGTTTTATAGGTAATAGAAAAGTATTTTAGGGAAGTTAGCAACATCCATAGTAGCGTTGCATTGATGACTGTGATATTCTAGTCCTGAAGTTGTTAAATATATAAACTTACAGTTGTTTTTTCAAAAAAATAGTTAAGTAAATGTTTATTTTATTGCATGTTGTCCAAATATGTACCTGTGCATTGTAATCAGTTACATCATATGTACTAACAGGAAATGCTATTTATGATAGTTATTGTGTATGTCCTATAGGGAGTCTTTTGAGAGTCATATAAAATAATGAATGTGAAAGAGCCATGGAAAGGGTATAGCATTAGGCAAATAACATGTTATATTTGTGACATTCTTTTCCAATTTTCCTGTTGTTTAAATGTAAAAAGATGAGAATTTTAAAGTGTTTCAAGAGAATACTTTAATGATGGATCAAAGTTAACAAGAAGAAAATAAAAAAGATAAAACTCCAAATAAGATAAATAGTTTAATAAAATAATTAGCAATGGATAACTTAAAGATTCCATTTAAGTTATGAGTAGCAGAATAAAAGTGATTGGATAACTCAAACATGTAAATGTAACTAATGTCACTGAATGGTTAAATAATAAATGTTATACATACCTTACCACAATATTAAAAAGATAATATTTTATCTTTTTTATATTGCTGCAATATTTTTATGTTATGAATACTTTATCACAATACAAAAATTTAAATAAAAGCTTAATAACAGATTCTAGAAAAATATTAAAAACATAACAAATCATTACCAGCTATGATTTTTCTAGGAATAAAATAATGTTTTATTATTGGGTAACCTATTAACAAAGTTCACTAGGGATGACAAATTACAATAATCTCCAAAAATGTTATAAAAATTGTCAGAATTTCACATTTATTTTGTATAAAATAGCAGTAGTTTGAGATATAGTATGCTCATTGCAAAGCAGCATTCTCATTAAAGCAAATACAAAACAAGGAAACTATTACCACCACAATATATCATTGTGAGTTATAAGGCAATGTCAATAGATAAAGGAAAATAAGAGGTATAATTAGAAAGAATATAAAATTCTCTGGAGATCTTGTAATTACTTACTGTGAGACAAAATTTTTTCAAAACTTTGTAAAGTCATAAAAATATTTGCAAAGGATAAAATAATTTATTAAGCTGAAAACTAATTTACAAAAACCAATTAGTTTTAAACATGGAGAGAAACACTGGATATAGTTTACATCTAAAGTAAAATTTAAAAAAGAAAAATATCATGAAGGTAGATTCCTATTTCAGATAAAACTTAAACGTAGTCAATTTAGCAAGCACAGGAGGACTCAATAAAGAACATTTTAGAGGACAAAAGGGCTACAAAAGAAGGTGTTGAGAAATGCAGACAATGCTTTGAAATATGAAGTGTTAAAATATAAAGACAATAATTCTGCCTAAATTGTTTAACATTTAACACCATGTCGATAAAAATGTTTTGAGATTTATTTGTTGGTTTGGGGATAGGGAGACAGATTTTTTTTCTGTGGTTTTTTTTTTTTTTTTTTGGAAAGGAAACAATCAGTAATAAGCAGGATTAGAAAAAGATAAAAAAGATATATACAGAGGAGAGAATAGCCTTATTAGATGTTGTATTAGGGTTCTCTAGAGGGCAGAATTCATGGAATAGACATATATATACATTATATGTAATATATATATATTACATATAATATATATATTACATATATTAAGGAGTTTATTAAGTGTTTATTAAGTGTTATTAAGTGTTATTAACTCACATGATCACAGAGTCCCACGATAAGCCATCTGCAGCCTGAGGAGCAAGGAGAGACATTCTTTTTATTTTTTAATTTTTAAATATATATTTCACTTTAGGTTCTGGGGTACATGTGCAGAACATGCAGGACTGTTGCATAGGTACATACGTGGCAATGTGGCTTGCTGCCTCCATACCCCCCGTCACCTATATCTGGCATTTCTCCCCATATTATCCCTCCCAAACCTATTCTAAGTTCCAAAACTGAAGAACGAGGTCTGATGTTCAAGGGCAGGAAGCATCCAGCACAGGAGGAAGACGTAGGCCAGGAGGCTAGGCCAGTCTCTCTTTTCACATTTGTCTGCCTGCTTATATTCTAGCCCTGCTGGCAGCTGATAAGATGGTGCCCACCCAGATTAAGGGTGAGCCTACCTTTCCCAGCCCATTGACTCAAATGTCAATCTCCTTTGGCAACACCCTCACAAACACACTCAGTATCAATACTTTGTATCCTTCAGCCTGATGAAGTTGACACACAGTGTTAACCATTAAAGATATTATATCAGAAAACTACAATAGTTAATATTGTATGATATGAACAAACAGATCAATGGGCCAGAATATAAAGTCTAAACAGCATTGAGAAACTAGAACTTCAGTAAAGTCTCAGCACTATTGTGATGGATAATTCTTTTTTGTTGGATGATGTCTGGTACATTATAGGATGTTTAACCACATCCATGACCTTTACCCAAAAATGCCAGTATCACTCCCAAGTCGCAACCATCAAAAACATCTCCAGACATTGCCAAATGTCCCCCAAGGGGATAAGTTTCCCTTATTTGAGACCTACTGATATAAAAATAGATCCAAATATAATTGGCTATTTATATACAATAAATATAGCCTTCAAATTAGTAGAGACAAAATAGATTCTTTAATTATATGGTTGGTACAAATAGAATTCTGAAATAAATAAAAAACAGATCTATACCTCATACTTTAGAGCAAAATAAATTCTGATAACTCACAGATTGAAATGGAAATAGAAATGGAATACAAACTAAAAAAGTCCTAGGAGAAAATAAACCACTTGATTATTTGAAATCTTTCTAAATATGAATGAAACTCAGAAGTCATATTAGAAAAAGTTGATAAGTTTTATTCCCTAATTAAAAAACAACTCATTTAATCAACAAGATAAAGTCAAGAGATAAATGGGAAACCAGAAAAATAATTTCAACTTGAATCACAAGAAGCTACTTTCCTTGTTAAGAAAAGAATTATTGTAAATCAATAAGGAAAATGGGATGAAAAGTAGCAAAGGGTAGGAATGCTTGACAGAAAAATTATAGCTGGCTTTTAAGCATATGAAATAGTATTTTGACATATTCATAAAAAAGAATTGCAAAGTAAAATCCTGTTGATATATACTCTTTCTTATGCCATGTGTGCCAAGATCACATGTGTGATGACATGCTGCATTGGTGGATGTATGAGGAAGTAAGCTGATCTTGAAAGATGGATATGTAGTTATTAGGAAAAGGAGGAGATAAAATTAAAAGCATTTCAAAAACATGTAATGTGTTTTTGAACTGCTGATGTGTCAACTAAAAAACTGCTGATGTGTAAACTAAAACTACTAAGAAAGAAATTTTGAAAATACCTTTCAAAATAACTGAAAATACCATTTGGACATATTCTAGAACATACTTAAAGTTGTGTAAAATGATATATTTAATGACAATAGGTGTATTATTATGTGTTAGCTTATCTGCAATAATTTATAGACACTGGTAAACATTACAGTATATCACTTCAAAGAAATGCTGTACATTCATGAAACCACTGTAGTTGTACTGAATGAAACCACTATAGTTGTACTAAAAAATTAAAAAATAAGGTGCAGAACAATGTGCTTCACGTACTATACTCAATTTGTATAAAAATAACACATACACATTTCAGATACATCTGAAAAGACAGGGAAAAACAGGAGGTATACTTACTTATACTTACTTTTACCTATTAATGTATTATATGTTTTAAATGTTATGCGCATTTATAAGATATTCACAATAAGTAAACAATTTATGCATTAAGGACATAGTGACAAAGCATCCACATTCAGCACACAGGTATATCCTATGTGACTGCCTCTGTTGACTCTTGAATGGAATTATCTGTCTCAGAATCATATGTTACCAATGGAGGTGTCACAATTTTAGTGTGGGTTCTGCAGTAGGAAAGGTCTTGCTAGAGTAAGTTTTGGCATCTTAGACCCACTCTTGGGCTACTTAAATGGCAAACTGATCATAAGCATTGCAGAATGAAAACATCCACTATTTAAAAAAAATGTTTTATACTTACTATTTGAAATAAATATTGAAGCATCTATCATCAAGATAAATCAAAACATGGTAGGACTTTTTGGCACTTTTTAAAAGATAATTTTTAATTTTCTTTTGAATTTTTATAGGGGTGAACCTTAAGCATTTTTTTTCTTTTGTTTTTCTTTTTTTCCTTTTTTCTTTTTTTTATCTTTTGAGGTGGGAGATTTAGGACCATTAGTCATCCTGAAATAAATATTTCCTGGTATCTGATGAATCTCGTTCTCAAGATAACATTATTTTCCTACACCTTTATGTCACACTAACCATATACTATCCACACTGCCATTTCTTGTTAGGGTTGAATGTTATTATGAACTTTGTATACCTCTCTCCTAATGAAAATGTCATAACCTGAGCTTGATCATTTCCATTAGGGGAAAACAGGTGTTTGCTACTCTTTGGGGTCCTGGCAGGTCAGGCAGAACTAGAATGCCTCCATCTATCTGACTTCAAGGATCATCGGCCACCTCAATGCCATTGTTGGGTATGTACCAGGCTGCTTCTCAAAGAAGGTGATACTCATTTGAACCCAGTATAACTTTGCTACCCTTTTTTGCATACTGTGAGCAAAGATTCTGGCTGCCATTTCTTCCTTGAAGGAAGCTCTACAACTTGGTTATTTTCCATAGTCCCTGTACTTTTGTCTCTTAATTGAGATAATCCCAATTACCATAAAGAAGGAAGTAGACCAACCATTAGACAAAGTGAAGTTAAAGCAGAAAGGATAAGCAGAATACTAAGGAAATGAGAAAGTATTCATTCATTTATTCTAAAAATATTTTTTTACATGCTAACTCAGTATCAGGCATTTTCCCAAGTGTTAGAAATACTGAGATAGGTAAGGCTGAGTTGCTGTTCCTAGCTGCTCAAATATTATTACCGTAACTTTGATCAAAATTACTTTCAAAATTTCATAGACACTGCCGGAGGCTTCATCTACTGTTGCTTTCATGCATTTTAAAACATTCATCAATGGCTATGTTGTATTAGTCTGAGTGTTGCTTTTTGTTGATGCTTCTTTGATATTACTGTAATTAATTACCACAGAATGGAGGCTCTTTGATTTCACAATTCAGCTTAAGGAGGAGAAAGGGCTTTTTCAAAACACCTGAAAGAATTTTGCCATTACCCTCCACTATAATCCCACTCTTGTTTGTCAGTTGTATGTTTTCGACTTTTAGTGTACGTAACTGCATACTGTACTGTGGCTTTCTAACATTGAGCCTCAGGATCTTAAATTTGTGTTTTGTGAATCCTTCCAAAGTGCTTGTAATCTGCTCTCATGTAGCAGCATGGACATTATCTTGGCACTGGTCAGATCATATCATCACTGTTTTCCCTGCAAAGACTCACAGTTAAATTCGAATTTCAGAAAAACACTCTTATTTTTAGTGTAAAAACGTCCCATGAAATCTTTGGGGCACAGAATTATGCAATTTTTATTATAAATGTATACATTAAAACATTCATTAATCTGAAATTCAAATTTAACAGCTTCCTGTATTTCGTCTGGAAACCCTACTTTAAAGATGTATCATAGCCTGAAGATTCTATAATTTTATCTTTAAATAGCATCTAACAATAAAGGACATGATTTAATCTATAGCAATCAGAATTCTTAAGAAGTATTCAATCCTTTTATCAAGTACTGTAGTCTGGGTTACATTCTTATATCTATGTATATATATAATACTTACATATACTTATGTATGTCTAAATATGTATGTATACATGTAATCTGTTAATTTTTTAACTATAAATCTTAATAGGTATTCATTTCAGTTTTTTCTCATGAATTTATGGGTTATTGAAATACTTGAAAGGCAACTTTAAGATGTCAATTCATGTATTCATTCAGTAAAGAATTAGTAGGGGGCTAAAATATGGCAGAGGTGTTCTAAGCAGAGATGGTGACATGATAGAAAAAAAAACATTCATAGAGATAGAATTGGCCATATGTTCATAGAAATGACATGAAATCATTAAAATAAATAGTAAATGACTATATAGTGTAAAATTGTGTGATTGTAAAATTTGTTGAACTTTAGGACAAAATCAACGGATACATATTTTAAGGCAGGGAATTTGTCAAGATATATGAGTAAGGTGGAGATTTTTAAGCTTATATCAGGAAACCACTACTGTTTACTTACATACACATTCATTTAATGTATTATTTACTTTTCCTAATTGGAAATCAACTGTAATACAAGATACATAATGATCAAATAGAAAAAGAATTCAGTTAAATTTTTGAACTAATAATTATAGATCTGACAAAATTGAATTGAAAGCTCAAATTTAGATAGTACATGTTTCCAGTTGAATAGGCCAAGGTTTCTAGGGAACCTTCTGAATTGTGTTTTTCAGATTATTTAGTGCAGGAGAGTTATATTTAGACTATGTGTCATATAAAACTCAAAAGCAGTTATTGGTTATTTACTTATCCCCCAGTAGCAAAACTCATGCTCCAAATACATTTCTGTTTTCTCTCTAGCTCTCAAGAAGAGGAAGGAAATCCAAGTTTATAATCATTTAATTAGAGGAGTAAGTGCAAGGCTATTTTATTCTATCTATTTATATATCTCTAAATATTTAATTTATGGTGCTCACTACCTCTTGTTTCTTTCTTTTCCTTCTAATGCGGTATCGATAGCTTATTTATACCTAACTTAAAGGCATTTAAGTTAAAGACAATTTTCCTTGGATTGCTTCAGGAATGAAGGATAGATTTTAAATCTAAGATTCTGAAAGGAAGTAATGATAGAAAATCAATTTTTCTTATCATTTAAAACTCATGAAAATAGTCACCATGGAAACCAGACATGAGTCCATGGAGCATCCAGAGATCAGAAGAGAGGTCTTGAGCTGAGACTCTGAGTCTTAAATTTGGAATTCTGACACAGATTTTAACCCTCACTTGAAGATAACTTTTTTTTTTTTAAATAAATTAGGAGGTTTATTAGATTAAGCAGTCCTTGGGTTTTGAAATACATGCATAATTTTCTGTGGCATTTGCTTTCTCTTTTTCTTCTTTCTTGTCTTCCTCCCTGTCTTCTTTCCACACTTTATTCTCACACTCTTTTTTTCCTTTTTCTTTCCTTCCTCCCTCCCTCCCTTCCTTCAATGTCTCAGTTTAAATTTTTTTCTCCTCTTTATTCTTTTTCTGCCATTGTTCTTCATTGTTTTGAGTGACAGTGTGACATGTGAAAAGAAAGGAGATGGCAGAAAACTCTCTTGCATTTTCTACACTCAAAATATTACTAAGAAGTGGGGAAAATAATACATTTCATTAAAAATTGAAGTGAGAGCAATAATAGGAATATAGATTGCTTAAATATTCTAGGTAGTTCAAGGTAAACTCAAAAATACCTATTTTTAAAATTTTAACACTTGCTTGAGGATATCCTTATATAATTATGCACAAATAAAATAGAAACATTTGTAGTTGAAAATAACTAGAAAAAATTGTAATTGAAAATAACCATTAGCCACTGTATTTACAAATATAGGAAATAATTTGGAAAACAATTTTAAGTAAAACAAAACTAAGATTTATGTAGAACATATTTAACTAGACTTTCAGGACCTTAAGGTTATTGCTTTTTGTAACCTCTATACATAGTAGAGGGTGTAGCATATAACAACTGCTCTGTTAATATTTGTTTAAGAAGTACATGGATGCACAGAAGTACGTACATAAACAGTTGAAAATAAAATCCAAAAAATAAATATTTGCTTAATTTTGAATTTACTGGACAATAAAATTAAATATTTGTCATTCTGTTTCTTTTGTTTTTACATAAAATATTGAACAAATGATCTTATAATATTTTGAACACTATAATTCCTAATATATTTTTATATAGTGAATTGCTAATATGACTTTGCTTTTTAAATGTTTTCTAGAAATGCAGTAATGTCTACTTGAGATTTTATAACAAAAATATTTTATTCTAGTATATGTGAATTAAGTCAGTATTCAAAATTTAAACAGTTTATCAACAGGGAAGTGTGTTTACAGGGTTAGGATGCAGCATAAGATAACTGGAAATAGCACAAGTTTGGGGTTATAGGATATGATTTTACATATTGGAGTTGTTATTTTAAAATTGTATGGTAGGCAGGGTGTGGTGCCTCACACGTGTAATCTCAGCATTTTTGGAGGCTGACGTAGGAGAATCACTTGAGACCAAGAGCTCAAGAACAGCCTGGGAAATATAGCGAGACACCAACTCTCCAAAAAGTAAATAAAATTAGCCAGGTGTGGTGATTCACATATGTAGTCCTAGCTACTTGGGAGGCTGAGACAGGAGAATTTCTTAATCCCAGGAGTTTGAGGTTACAGTGAGCTATGATTGTGCCACTGCACAGCCTGGGCAACAGAACGAGAAACTGCCTCTTAAAAAACATATAGTAAGTGCTAACAACTTCACCTCATTGGGTCTCATCATTTATTTACCATGGCTGATATGAAGAATATTTAAGAAACATGTCTATTTATGCCATAAAGTATGCCTTAAAATTTTTACAAATGTGAAATGGGGGTATCCACTGTAAAAAAAAAATTCTCATTCTCAGAAGGGGCAAACAGAGCATTAATCATGTAGAAACTAATTTATTCTTTTGTTGAAAAACTGCTTTACTTGATTAAATGGTACCTACACTCATGTATTTCATTTATGCAAAATTAATTTAAAACAAACACAAAGGGTGTAAAAAAGGCTGAAGAGTGGTTCTGAATTTTGACAGTACATTGGCATCATCTGTGGAACTCTTTAAATATTACCTGAGTCCTCACCTGATATCAAATAAGTCAGTGGTTTTAAAAGATCTCCCACGTGATTCTAATATGTAGCCAAAGTTTAGAATCTTTACACTAGAAAGCCTATGTATCTGAACTAGTTTATGCTACTTTGGAATCTAGCTTGTGAAAATCTGGATTGATTGCTAGAGCACATTAATTTACTCATTAAAATTGTGTTTGGTAACCACTGCATGTGTGCTACAATAGCAAATATAGAGAATGCATAAAATATAATGCCTGCCTAAGAAGTTTATGCATTATATAAGGCAACCTGATGAGGCAGGAACCTAATGAATAATTACCATATAATAAGATACATCTTATGCTAGTCTTTTTAGCAAAGTTTTATGGTAGTTCAAAGAAATGGGGGCCAGTCCTTCAAGGGAGTTGGGCAGTGTTTCAATGGAGCTAATCTTGAAGGATAAACATGTATTCATTAGAGGTAAAAAAGGAGATTAATATTAATTATCTTTCAAAAAGATAAAAAGTCATGATAAAAATACATATTAGGGAAAGTCAAGCGGGTTATGAAGAGATTAGAAAAAGAGGTTGGAACCAATCAGCAAACCCAGGTGCCATAAGCTTCAGTGGTTGAACTTTATCTTATGGGCATTGTGGAAATGAGAGTACCACAGCAGGGAAAAAAAGGGTATTAGAGATTAGTGAGAACTTCCTCTCTTTCTGAGTATTCTGAGGATATTCATTCCAATGTAAGGTTTAGAAGGCCCACTGTTTCCCAGTTCCTGTGACTTGAATTATCAAGTTCAATTTGATTATAGGACTCATTTAAGTTGAATGATGACTGGATCTAAAAGACTTACTAAATTATTATATGCTAATTACTAACATTGTATGATTACTTCCAGCAAGGCACTGTTCTAATGGCTTAGCAGGAGTTAACAGCTAATGCTAATAATGGCTTTATGAAGTAGTTGTCATTAATTTTTCTATTTATAAACAAACTAAGATACAGAAAGCTTAAATAATTAGTCAATACACAACCAGTAAGCAAAATAACCAAGTGTTAAATCCATGCAGATTGGCTTCAGAGATCATGCTTTTACTTATGTGCTACAGAATGTGTTAAATGCTCACCATGTACCAAGCTCTGCACTTTGCAAATTTAACTAATTTAGGTGTCACTATTAACTTATGGAACTAGAATTTTCTTCCCATTATGCAGATAAAAATGCTAAGAGAGAGAACTGAATGATTTACCACTTTAACTATCACATGGGCTCTTGGTCTATACATCAACGTTTCTGATAGATCTGTGTGTCTAGCCCAGCTCAACATCCTTACTAAATCTTATAGAGGTATAAAAAGCAAATATTTACTAATGTAAAGAAGCTCTCACTTCATCAATTTTCAAAATTCTGGCTTGCGTTGCTTACAACATAATTTAAAATAATTACTGGCTTTAGCTCAATGAACTGCTTCTAGGAAATGTAACACTGAAAAACAAAATAAATGTCCCAAATTACTAGAGTCATAGTGTGTTAAACATAATGTTAGATTTCAGGTGGCTCAGATTCCTGAAGACTAAATGTATTGTAAATAGTTGCAACAGCTATATCTAAACCATTAAGGGCATAATTGTCTCATATATATAGTGAAACATTCCCAGGAATTCTATTAAGCAATGATTCTGAGGTTCTGTTAAGTACAAAAACTTCTGTATACCCTATTTGGTCATTTACATGCAGTTCAGAAGGCTGCTGCCATTATATTTCATCTATTTTTTATTGTAAGTGAAAATTCTACTGTCTTTGCCAAAAGTATTGAAGAAGAATTACCATAAGATCTGGTCTTATAATTTAAATACATTTACAAATAGATGAGCTCTAATAGACTAGAAGGTAGTTTTCAAATTTCCAAGTATCCTGAAAAGTAGACTTTATGTCCCAGGCTATATGTCTAGTGTCTCGGTCATGCTAATGTGGGATGTAAATAACTGGGAATTAAAATAAACTAATCATCATTGCCATCTTCATCATCATCATCACCAACTACCCTGTACCTGCCACATTTCAAAGACTGTGCAATTGCTTCACATCTGTTATTATTTATCTTAACAGCAACCTCTATATGCGTACTATTATTCACATTTTAGAGAAACAAGAAATTTCTTATCAATGTAAAAACGAAATTTAGAAAGGAATTTTCTTTTAGTATGTATGACCCTCCCTAATAATCCAACATCATTATTCAAATTCTTGCCTACACATCTCATTGTACTGGAACAAGAGTTATACTGTGAGGAAATGTGAAGAAAAAAAGGACCACGATTTGCTGAGACCTTATAGCATTTTTGATTTCCAAAGCGTCTTTATGTATAACAAAGAGAACTAGGTATTTTTTACATTACCTTTTAGATTTTCGCATTTCCAGAGAAGGAAAGGAGGTTCCAAGGTTCCGTAGCTTGTCTAAGACCTCGACCCGAGAAAGAGCCAGATTCAGTTTCCAAATGCAATCTGTTAGGACTGAAATCCAGTGGACACTCTGCTACACCCTTGGATGAGTGCTCTGTGTCTTCACCTGGTATATAAGGGAAGTCCTTTGCCTCTTGTGATGAGACAGTTACTCATACACACACACACACACACACACACACACACACACACACACACTACATTTTTTGTGCACAGAGTGAAGGTGAATATCTCTGTGTTTGCGTACATGTGCCAAGAGTCTGGTTGGACAGAGGACTTCATTTTGGAAAACACTGATTAAGGGAATTGTAGTTCCAAAGCACTGAAGGGCTAAATATTTTTCTCAGTGTATTTTTTTACCAAGTATCATGACACAATTAAATATTCACAGGGTTATATTTCTAGGTCTGTTCTGCCTGAAGAATAGAGATAATAAATACAGATTCATAAATAACAACTTAATTGCGTTAAATTTACATGTTATGTTTAAATCTTAAATTGAAGCTTTATATGAGTGCATAATATAAAAAAAAGTTCCTGTTTTTGCTATAAAATTCTTTTTGAAGATACTGAGTTTTTAGGGACCATGTATATAAGGGTGTGTATAATAGTACTAGCATTTACTAACAGCAGCAGGAACAAAATTCTATGAACAGACTAAATTTCTTATGTCAGATAATTATATAACTAAATATTTTCTGGCAAACCACAGATATTACTTTAGTCAATATGATGGGAGTATTTGTCATTTCCTTTTTTCTGCCCAGTTTTCATTTTCTTTCTTAATGACATATATGACTGCCTCATTAACATTTAGAAAGCAGGCAGGTTAAATTTAGTAAATAAATTAGATAAAATTACCTTCATTTGGGAGTTGAACAAGTTGAGATATGGTTAAGATTTGTCAAGCTCTACATCATCTACCCTGATGTATTTTCAATTTCTAAAGCACAGCAAATGTTGTCCTGCCTCAGAGCTTCCACATACTGTTCCCTCTGCCTGCAAACCCCCATAATTTTCTTCCCATTCTGATCAGCGACCGTTTGTCGATCACATCTCTTAACTCACATAAATAGAAACATAAACTCACACCACATTTTTTGCATAATACACTTTTTTAGGTGTTGATTTAATATTTCTTAGAATTATTTTTACTGTCTAATCAAAACAAGATACCATGCCCCCTCCTGTCCTGCTATTCTTTATAACTATACCTTGTTATTCACTGTATTTCCCACAAATTGTGAAACATTAGTTAATTTATTCATGTGTTCCTTACTTTAAGCCTCACAAGGACAGGAGATGAATTGTATTTCATCCATCATTGCATCCCAAACACCTAGCCATTCTTGGTACATGATTGTTTCATAAATATTTAATAAATGGCATGAATGAATAAATTTAAACATGTAAGCACTCATAAACACATACATAATAACTTTAAGTTTTCTAAGGCCAAGCAAGTATATATGAATATTTTGTATATTCTATTGTAGTACTTTGTACAGTAACTGGCAAAAAAATTATAGCATTGATAGATGCTTAATGAGTGTTCATTAAATTAATAAAAACATTCTTTCAGAAATTAATTTTCAGCCACTTGTAACCTTTAATTTAATGAATTCAGGTAACCACATACTTGCAAAACATTTTGAATTTCTATAACCTCCTTGAAGTCTCAAACATGAGCTAGCTAAGTCTGAGAATCACAAATGCAAAAACACAATGTAAGAGGTGGGTAGATGTGCCCATATTAGGAAAAGGTGCTGTCATTCAGTAGTCTTTCAGACCTCCTGCAAGCATTAACATGATTTACCATCAATGTTGCCAACTTGGACAACGAAGGGCAGCATATAACAGGGGTAGCTCTATTTTCATAAATATTCATTTAAATATTCTAAATATTTTTTGAGATGACTTAGGCTTTTACTCTAAGTGAAATCAGAAGTTACTGGAGGGATTCAATTTAAGGTAACTTCTTTAAAGGATCACTCTGGATGCTGTGCTGAATATAGCCTGTACTAATTTGGAATCTATTTCTGTAAGGCAGGTAAAAGATGATAGTCGATTGATTCAACATGGTATCCGTGAAGGTGGTTAGAAGCGGTGAGATTCTAGGATGTATTTTAAAGGTAGAGCTATCAGGATTTCATGACAAATTCTCACGTATAAGACAGGAATGAATGAAGATTTCAAGTTTAAGCTTGATCAATTCTGAGAATGAATGAGTTCTCCATTTCTTTTTCTAGTGTTCTATATAAGAATTAAAATATTTTGTTCATTAATAGCTCATCCTAAGGCAAAAGTTATACCTGTGAGCCATTTAAATCAGGACTTACTTTTGGGACTTAAAACATTGCTCCTATATTCCTTTTAATTTTGCCTAATTCAGCACTTTACAATTATGAGACAAAGCTATATTTTAAAATGTCACTGAGCAATTTTAAGATTATATTATCATGTTTTCCTTCTCCTCTGAAAATATTAGTACTGTTAAGCATAGAGAATGTCCTTCAGCTTTTTGTCTTTGGAGCATAGGAAGTGGCTATGTCTTGGTAAGCAGATATTACCTGTATGGAATGCTTTGTCATTTTTTGACATACTTTGACATGTCTTATCTCATCCCACTCTCTTCATAACACTGGGAGACAGGAGAGAAGGAAATATGTGTAGGAAATTGAAGAATTTAAGTGATTGAGTGACCAACATGAGAACTCCTTTCCCACTCACTAATGTGTTCTGATCCAGCTCCAACTGATGAAGAAAAACAGAAACTTGGAGTGCCCTATGCTCATTCAAAGCTAAGTGTCTCATACAAGGACTCAAATTTGACCTTATCTTGATTGTTAATTGCTCAGACAGTTGGATAAATCACTTTATTCATTAGACTTAATCACATCACCAGAATCATCTAGTCATGTTACCCTCCATTCTCCCTTAAACTCCGGTTTTTTTGTATTTTCTCACCTATGCTATCTTTCTATTTTCTCCTCTATGCCATCTTTCTTATTATTTTTTTTTTAATTAAGGAAGATCACTCACAGCTTTCCTGGCCTCTCTCTAAAGTTCTAAAACTTGTTTTGTGAATTGCAATCAAAGAACTACAAAACATAACAACGATCCCATCAGTAGACGTGAAAATGCGAGAAGAAAGATGCCACTGTAAAACTCAAGGTGTGATAGCTACACCTCTTTTTCTTGTTAAATCCTGAAGCTATCAAACAATAACTTACCTTATTGACAAGGGTCTGGTGGGAAATCTAACAAGCATTATTAATGAATGCATTACCACCAATCCCCTCGACTAGTGCACTCATCTTTTAATCTTTCACCCAGCTGCTGCAAGCACCTGGTTCCTGAAATTCAGCTAGGGAAATACAATACGAATAATAATAATCATATTACTGCAATATCTTTCTTTTCTTTAAATTAAGCCATGCAAGTAATTTATACCAATCTCCTTTTCAGAGGCAGAAATGAAGTCCATTTTTTTGTATTTAAAGATAACCTCAGCATATCTGACAATTCTGGGCAGTTATGGGGATGGTGAAGGAAGGGAAGCAAAGTCATTTGAGAAAGTAAAAGACATTCAACTGCCAACGAAGGAGAAATTTTAATGGATGTAGAAAGAATCGTTTGTAAGAAGTGCAGACAAATGCAAAATGGTATTATTCATAAGTAACATCATTAGAGGCCGTTCTTTCTAACCACTCACACCTCTGAATCATCTCGGGGTTCCCTGACTTCCTACCTCCCTCTACCCTCCAGCAGTGACGCCCCTTCTCCCAATCATTGTCAGGGGTTTAAGTGCCATAGTCAAAAAGAACCTTATTATCTACCTGCTCCCCCAGCTTCTGAGTGACACACCACCCACGCCTCCCCCCGCACAGCTTTCCTCCTTCCATGGCTCCCGGAGGGAATCTGAGGAGCAGGAGAGGGAGCCCAAGGCTATCATCGCCTGAACCCCGAAACGACGAGGCAGGCTTCAAGACTCTTATTCAACCACTGAGTCTTTGCTCTGGCCGTTCTGCCAACCCCCGCCGCGCGCTGCAGGAGTAGAAGCCAGCCCAGCGCTGCGCTTCCAGCTGCGTCTGCCCGAGCGCGGCACGTGCTCCCGGCGCTGGCGCGAGAGAGCGAGCGCCACTGCCGCGGGCCCCGCAGCCGTTCTGCCTGCTGTCACCGCTGCCTCCATCGCCGACACTAGCGCTCCAGCTGCAGCCAAGGCCGCTACGAGAGCGCAAGAAGCCCTCGAGGAGCGGCTGGCTGGGGGCGCAAGGCTCAGGGCGCGCACCTGGTAAGCACAGCGCCTTTTTCTTTCTCTTGGCTGTAGTTACCAAGGATATAGGCTACCGCTGGAGCCCCTCCCCCAGCGCAGGGATGGAGAGCAATCAGGCAAGGGGCGGGAGCTGGGGCTAAGAGACCCAGAAGGGCAGGTGGTGGGCAGGTGGAGGACTGGTGGAGCCAGGAACGCTAGGAGGTCCTGCAAGTTTAGAAAAGTCACCCTGCAAGGACGTGTGCTGTGTGAATCAGACATAAATTTAAGTCAGGAGCCTGGGCTACCGCGGCATCGCTCCAATGGGAGGTTTATGAAGATCATTTTGCTTTTATTTGCATAAGTGAGGGATTTAAGTGGGCTCGTTTCCATAGAAAACGAACTAAAAAAAAATCAGAGGAGGAAAAAATAAAGATCTGAGCCAAAGGATACGTTTGGATGTATGTGTGCGTGTGTGTGTCTGTGTGTGTCTGTCATACCAACACAAGTGCATGGAAGGCATGCATTTAGCAAGGGAGAGAGGCTCCTCTACCTTTGAGTCCCATTAGGTGTTTGGGGGAGCTAATAAGATCACTTGCTGGTGCTTCACCCCAACAAGAGGCAGCAAAGAAAAGACCCGATTGGGTGTGAATGTCAGTGCTCCATTTCTAAAAGGACTACAGTACTAGGAGGGAGAGGTCTTTCTAGAACTGTGGATCATGTAAAGATGGTACACCTGCAACTCTGGACCTATAAACTCAAGTTCATGTGCTCCCAGTGGAGCTAGGTAGACATGTTTACTCTTGGTTCCTTTATGGAACTTTGGCAGAGGATGATATCTCTCTCTCTCTCTCTCTCTCTCTCTCTCTCTCTCTGTCTCACAAACACACAGAGAGAGAGAGAGAGAGAGAGGGAGAGAGAGAGGGAAGAGAAGGGATCTGAAAATGACTGAATAGGCTGAGTATGGTAGTGGAAAGAACAAGAACAGGTTGATCAGGTTTGGCATCACTGTGTTCATTTAGTTCTATGCTAAGTAGTCCTGGGCTGGTCTGCAGAGAAATGTGACCTTGAACAAGCCCCTTAACCTTCATGTACTCAGTTTCTTTACTGAAAAATGTAGAGGTTCTTCTGCATTTGGGGACATGAAGTTCCCATGCAGTAGTGTCTATGTATGTGTTTGAGGATCTGCATACTAAGAAGTAAGAACACTCATAAAATATGGATAAAGAAAGCTTTAGGGGATTCTTCCTCAGAGTATTAAAGGCAGTTGGCAAGATCCTGACCGCGCTGTTGGGATAATGCATGCTGAGAGGTCTGTGGAAATGAGTGAGGAAAATCAGACATCCAGCCTGCATCTCAGTGAATTGGAGTTCTGAGAGCTGTTTAGAAAGGTTCAGATCCAGAGAGCCTGAAGTCATATGTTATTATTAAGGTACGCATTGAGGAAGAAGGTTTGATGGCAAAGAAAATAAGCGCCAATTCAGTTTAAAGATTAGGCAGTCAGGGTGGAAAGAAGAAGGTTTTAGAGTAAAACATGAATGCAGTGTAATCTGGGCAGAGGAGTTAGCAAGATAATAATGGATATTCCTCCTGAGACAAGGATGTCTGTACTCCTAGGAGACAACTGGGACCTACCATGTCCTTGACACTTCTTCCACCTGTCTGAGGAAGGCACAGGTACCCTTTCTCACTCAATACAGGCTTATTCTTAGAATTTAGGAATTTGTATCACAGGTGCTGAGATATGACGGTAAACATGTGAAAACTAAGTCCTGGGAGTGCCTCCAGCTCCCTTGCCATGTGAGCATCTGTTTGCAGAGCTGGTCTACCCATCCAGATTCACCCAGGAGTCTGTGTTCCTAAAGGAACTCACTGTGCCACTTGGTGGCACCAAAAAGTTGCGCAAAGAACTCTGTTCTCTATAAATACAAACTACCACCCCTCCCTCCTCCGCTCTCTCCCCTTCCCCCCTTCCCCCCTTTCTCAGTAGCGGGGAGATTGCTGCACACGCCGCCCTCAGCTCGGCTGTTCTGCGCACGCTGAGCGGAGGGGATGAGCTTGAGATCATCTTGGGGGGGAAGCCGGGGACTGGAGAGGCCGGCTCTGCCCCGCTGATCCCCGTGGCCCAACTTTTCGGGGGGCTAGCTAGACCGAGTCTCACTGCTCGCTGCGCAGCCAACAGGGGGGTAAGCTTGCTAAGTGTCTGTGTGCCCAAGTTTCCCCTGGCCAGAGAAGGATTGAGGATCTATTAGCTTGCTGAGTAGCTCATAGTTTGGTTTGGGGGAGGGGGACGCGGGTGGAGCGGGGGTGGCCGAAGCCGACAAGATGCAAGTCTGCTCCATTTGCAAACAGCCTTCATTAAACCTGTTGGGGAAAAAGGCGCGAGCAATGGGGTGAAGGAGGGAAGAACTGCAAGGGTTGAAAAGGGGATTCTGCATGCCTTCGGATCCGAGTTCCCGCTCTCTAAGGCCAGGTGCGCGTGGTTTCGAATGCAGAGTGTGCTCCGGCAAACCACCCGAGGGCTCGGAATTGTGAGAAGCAAAGGTGGAGAGGGAAAGAGGACGGAGAATTGCTTTTCAATAGACCGGTTAGCGGCCGCATGTGGCGCCTGCTGCAGGAAGGGGGGGACAGCGGGTGGTGCTGAAAGCACATCTCTTTGACTCAGGCTCTGTTGCCTGTCTTTGAATACCAGCCGGAGCCCTCCCGCTCTTTCCTCTCCCATGGATTTATCTTTCCCCTCGGACACAAAGCCTGCTAGTTACCCCAAGGCGGCAGCGTGAGCGGCATGCCAAGGAGGATACCCAGGCTGCAGCGACTTAGGGAAGAAAACCCAGGGCAGGCCCATGAGTGCGAAGGCTAGCCGGTGGCCGGAGCCCAACCTGCATTAGGACCTCTCGAGGGAAGCGACGAGTCCGCCTGGAGGGCTGTTTCACCTGTGCTCGAATTTACAGCTGCCCTCATTTCCCTTCATAGCAGTTGCTGTATGGAAGGGAAATTTAGGAGAGGATAACAAGAGCCTGTACTGATTTAGACCTAACCTTGACGCTGCCTTAGCTGGACTGTAACATCGAGTAGCCAGGCAGATAGGTTCTCCAGTACTTTACTTTTCAATAAGAAATTGATACAGACCAGTGAAAAGACAACTCCTCCTTCCCACCTTCTTCTCCATTCCCTACTTGGTATTTTATTGTTCCGAGTTTCTCAAGACAAAGCTAGAGCTAATGTGTCTCTAATGCTGGCCACTGGCCGTTTGAAGCAGCCAAAGGTGCATTGACCGGGACTACATGCAGCCCTTCCTGCAGTGGGGCATAAGCCGGGGTTTTCTGTGGGAAGCCTTAGTTGCATGACATTCTACTGTCAACTATGGAGTGTTCAGGTATGCAGCCTCTTGCTAGGTGTGCTTCTTGCTGTTTTCTTTATGGAGAGCAGGGAGTTTTCTCCTTTAATTTCTCAATTACCTCAATATAATCACACATACAAGAATCAGTTGTGTCTATTTCTGTCTTTTATGCATGTTTATTTTCATTTAAAAAGGCAATTGGTTTGGGACTTGAAAATATTGCTTTCTGAACTCATTGGGTAAGTAGTGTGCGTCCCATCAAATTTCCAGCCTTCTCCCGCTGAAACCTCGTCAGCACTCTGGACAGATCTTTCAAGGTTTCTTAGGAGAAAAATGTGCCTAACACTTCCTAAATAACAGCTTCTCTTAAGAGAAAAAGCTTTCCCTAGTCATTTACACTCCACATGATAAAATATACAATCCAGATATTTTAATTGCACCCCCTACAGGTTTGTGCTATCACACGGCAATGTTTTGGCTGTGGGCTGTACGCTCATAAAAAGCCCAAACGCTTCAATGTTCACTTATGAAAGGATATGTTCAGATTATTTGGGAGAAGGGGATGGTATTTGAATAATTCAAGTTTTTCACTTTACTTCCATAGATAGACACAGGCCTTGACTCTCACTTTATAGTATACATGATGGACATGATGGCAAACACCCAGGGGAAAATTGAAAAATTCACTCACATCTATTATATCCAACTGGCACAAACTATCCAGACTTTGGGAATACTTTATTATATGCCATTTTTAGTTTTGGCTGATTATTGACATTGTTTTGTTTCATGATAAAATAACTTTTTTCATTAAAGATGCTTACTTTTGTGATGAAAGCATTTTAATAGTTCTATTTTTCTTATTTCCTTCTAAAATCCATTTAATATTTTATAGGAGTCTTACTATATTGTCTTTTACAGAATGATCATTTTAGTTAGAGAACAAAATTAAGTGCCAGTAAATGGTAGGTGATACTACAGGTAGAAATTGTGAGATGAAGTTAATCATAAAAAATATTTTACTTATTTGTATAACAATTTTATCCAAGGTTTCCTATCTCATGGGATAAAGACAGACATATCCAAATATTCTATCTTATACATTCTTACTGTATTACATATGTACATATGAGGCATTTTTATGTATATCTCAATTTAGATAGATAGATCATATGTAATCCAACTTTATAAAATATTACATACTACCTTTTGACATATGTTGATGTACATATGATCTATGATAAAGCTGATCTGGCTTGTTTAAAGGTTGGGTTTACTAAAGATGTATTATGACAAAGCAGGAAGCGTCTATAGTTTAGAAATATGTGCTATTTTTCATATTCAGAGAAATATTAATTCTAGTCTTGAAGCATCATTTACTTGTCATTTTAGTCAGTGAGTGAAACTTATGAGAACATAAGAAGACAGGAGCATCAAAAGAAATATTTTCAGTTTATGATATATTTATGTAAAAGAAACTTAATTTGATTTTTGAATTTTCAATTATTTGTGAATCAGATAATATCTTGGTATTCCTTTATCTTCGTTGTTTAAAATGTGTTTCTGAAAAACATTAAGGTGTAGGTTTGCTTCCATTTCCTTTAAATTCATAGAAAGGAGATGAAGATCTATATTTTACCAGTTCTAATTATATTTGAACTATATATGACTTTTGTCAGAAGGGCCACGAGGTGAAAGTCTTGGTTCAGACTCATCCCTGCTCTCATAACTAGTATTTATTAAGCATATCAGGTATCATGCTAAGCAGTAGGCATGTTATTTTATTTAATTATCATATCAACAATACAAGGCATTATTTGTTTTTCCTTTTCTGTTGTAAAAGGTAAGTTTTTAATTTTACTGTCAAAGAACAGTGCATAGTTATGCAATGTTCACTGTGGGTCATACACTTCATTTTTATTTGTGCAATTCATTATACTCACTCCATCACATGTACTGCTATAACCCATCCCCCATTTTGAAAATAAGGAAACATATAATTCATATATCTATCTCTATATATATTTTACTACATATGTAAAAGAGAGAACTAATATAAATATATATATATTTATATTACATATGTATACATACATATGCAAAAGATAGAAAGATTTAATTTGTTTGGCACTAAAACTTACCGTGTTTTCTTTGTACTGAGCTGCTTTACGGTGTGACTAAACTCTAAACATCATGGGATTATTTGATTGTGGTTTCCAGTGAGTTGTGGTATAATTGCAAGTACAGGCCATGGCTCCAAATTGCCTGAGTTTGAATGTCAGCTTTGTAGCTTACTACTTGTGTGACCTTAGGCAAGTTACTTGAATTTATGTACCTCAGTTTCCTTATTTTCAAAATGGGGGATGGGTTATAACAGTACATAGCATTGAGTATGATGAATTAATTGCACAAATAAAAATAAAGAAAACCAATAGGTGCAGAAAGCCACCATGGTACATATAGATGTATGTAACAAACCTGCACATTCCACACATGTATCCCATTTTTTTTTAATTAAAGAAGAAATAAAGAAAAAAATAAAAATTTAAAAATAAAAGTATCTGACTCATAGAGAACAGTGTACAAACTATCAGTCCTATCAGGCCTTTGAATGTCAAGTTTTCTGCATTTCCGGTGTTATTACCTTTAATGTTAAACAGCCTATGGATTGCCTTTTATTTTTTATTTTATGAATTTAATAATAAAATGTAAGACTAAAATAGATTAAATAAGTTGTCCAATGTCCCACAGTACAAAAAAAAAATGACAAAGCAGGTATTTAAATCTAGGATCATCTCTTTTGATACATAAACCTTAGACACATATCTCAATTTTTTTTGAATTTTACTAATTTTGAGTCAGCAATCACTTCTTCCTCTACAAGGGAGTGTGCAAAATTTATTTTTCTCATATATTCAAGAATATTTAAAAATAACCATGTGAATGCTTGAAGATAATCAGAAATCAATACATAATTACTGTCTCAAATATCTTCTACAGTCAGACTGTAGAAGAAATGTAAAGGAAAGACTTAGATGCAAAAAATACATTTTATGTGTATATGATTCTATTGGTCTTGCAAATATACCAGATCTAAGAACAATTCCCTTATGATTAGTTGTTCACAGTAATTCTCGTTCAAGCCATGGGCTTTAAAATTTTGAGTATAAATGTCTGAGGAAAATGAAAACTTAAAATCACAGTGATACTACTGAGCAATTTAATAATGCAGTCTTCTTACATTTATTACATCTTATGGAAGAATCATCAAAAATATTTTTTAAAAGTCAATTTGTCTTAATATATATTAATGTATAATTTTTCAAAGATATAGAAGTAAATAATACACTATTATATCATTTGTTTAAAAATAAACAAAATTTTGAAAAATCAATGTGTAAATTACTGTAGAAAGTTGTTGTTATATATAAACTTTGCATTTCATATCAAAAGCAGTCTTTGAATTTGAGAAGTATATTGTAAGAGACTCTCCTCAAGTTCATTTATTGTAATTTGTGACACTTAGAACTATGCATATTTAATGTAAGTCAATATCAGCCTTGACTCTTTAAGTTTAAATTTGTCTTTCTCAAATTGAAATTTCTACCTTTAAAACAAGATAAATCAGACAAATAACAGTGTGAACATTGAGTAAGGCAAACCTATTTCAACCTTTTCTTTTTAGCATTATTTGGACGTTTCAGGTAGAGGCTTTGTAAGGCTGATTTATCCAGGTTCTTAGTTATGTTCTTCTTTCATGATTATGTCGACCTTGCCAGGATAACTTTCATGTAAATTAGTGTTTTTCAACTGGAAGTGACTTTGACATACTGGAGACATTTGCTAACATCTGAGGACACATTTGTTTATCAGAGATCGTAGGGGATGGCATTGTCATATAGTGAACAGAAACCAGGGATGCTGCTAAAAAACCAACAGTACACAGGACAACATCCACCCACAACAAAAGACTATCCAGTCCAAACTGTCAGTAGTGCTCAGATTGAGAAACCTTTACCTAAACGATTCTGGGAAACAGATTTTCTATATTTACTTGATTTGTTTGTATGTATGCTTTCTGATGAATGTATGGGCATTACATAAGAATTTAATGGAAAGCAGAATCTCCAAAATGCTTTGCAATCAATACGTAAGGTTTAAATAACCCTTTCATTTGCTTTTTGGGGAAACCGTATAATCTGTTTATAAGTATGGTCTTTGGAACCAAAGATAGTTGGAATCATGTCCTGATTCTGCCATTTATTATAGGTTTGACCCTTTGGATAAGATTCTTGACCTCTAAACTTTGATTTCTAGAGGTAGTAACATAAGTAGTAATTATACCTACTTTACAGGGTTATTGTGAGGTTTACACTAAATAATTATTAAACATTATTTAACAGAAAGAAGGCACTTGATAAATATTAGCTTTTAATAAGTAAGTGGGGATCAACTTATAGAAATGGAAAACCACAGTCTCAAGCATTTGATGATAGGTAATATAATATATACAATAATGCTTTACAGTCTTCAGAGGTATACCGTAAATAACAAGAAATCAGCTGAAGGCTACAGAATGTATAAAAGTCTAAAATACCTGCTTGATAATTAAACTGAGACTAGTTAACAGTGGATTGTATCATTTTTATTGTTTTGCTGCAGAAGGCTGTTGCAGGTCTTCATAGACTACTAAACCACTTGTTTAAATGATTTACAATGATTTAGTGAGCTTTATTCTACTGCCAGAACTTTTTAATTAATGCAGAAAGTTACTGATTTCATCTTTGTACAGTAGCGTTTTATGGCCCTTTTTCATTGAGGGGGTGTCAGTTAAAATACGGCCTATTCTTTGTGGGGCTAAATAGTGGGGATGCTGCATTTTCTTGCTTACAAGGTCACAAATGTATGATTGCGATAGCAATGACAGTGGAGCTTTCCTCAGACTACAAGTTTCTCTGTATCATCGCACCTCAGAGTGTATCTTATCTATGCCATGCACTTGTTTTCAGAAAAATGTATCAAATGCATTGATGGCATATTCAGTATTAACACCTCTGACTGTTTATGATGAGGCCACTGATCAGGAAGAAGAAGTCATTTTAGTGTTGATGTCCTGAGCTGTGTAATTTGCTTGTGTGGAGATTAAATTATATAAGAGACATCTGTGCCAGAAAGATGGTCAGTATTTTAGAAGATTGTTGAAAATAAAAGACAATTTGAGCTGTGAATCTGATTATAGTGTAGGTTGCAATTTATGGCAAAGTTTATCCATCAATATCTCTTTTTAATATTTATTTAGGATATAATATGAGACTGTGTATTTACCTGATGAAAATACTTTTATACATATTAAAATATGTCTATTGTTTTCTATAATGTGGTAGTAATTAATTTTTTTTTATTTTTTGAAAGAAAGGAAAAGAGAGGAAAGAAAGTGAGAGTGAAAGAAAGAAAAAAAAAGAATGTACGAGAGGAAGAAAGAGGAAGAAAAAGAGGGAGAGAGAACAGGATTCTTGTTCTACTGCCCAGGCTAGAATGCAG
>CAUYLG010018016.1:10000-17180 GCA_963573385.1 Cacajao melanocephalus | reverse complement strand
CCGGGTTCAGCTGTGCTTACTGTGAAACTCTCGGTCCTCAGCGCTTCCAATTGCTGTTCTCCTTGCGGTGGTGGGAGCAGCCGAGCTGACTCACAGGGCGCCCAGTCGCGTATACTCTGCACTGAGAAGCGCTGCGCCGCGCCAGGGCGCCGGCAAAACAGCTGCGCCGGCCAAAAGAGCCGCGCTGGCGACACGTGTGGCTCCTCCCCCGGGAATCTCCCAGTTTGTGGGCCACAGAAATTCGTCTGAAATTGCGGTGCCCACTCGCTCTCTGTGCTTTCACTGGGAGCTACAATCCTGGGCTGTTGTTAATCAGCCATTTTGGATCTCTCCGCCCAGTGATGAAGTTTTTTCTGCTTCTTAGTTTTCCTTTGGCGGACGCCCCTTCCCCGCACAGCTGGACCTTCCCTGTTCAGCTGTGCTTACTGTGAAACTCTCAGTCTTCAGCGCTTCCAATTGCTGTTCTCCTTGTGGGGACGGGACCAGCCAAGCCAGAGTCGTCCGGTATCTCCACGACAATATTTAAAGGGCATCTTTAGTGTTCACTGTCAGTTGTGTAGCCTTTTGGTAAGTGGGTGCTAGAGCTGCTTTACTCTCAGTAAGTGCTCTGTGCTGATGGATAAACACGCTAAATTTAACATCCTGGTTGTTTGCAGCTCTGACAAAACCACTATTAGCAGTCATTGTGATGGCTTTTAGGGTGTCTCCTGTCCCAAAAAATGTTAATGAGCAGGTATTAATTTTTGAACTGGCCACTAGTCTCAAGGCATGCTCAGAAGGCTGGTCTGGTACTACATTAATTTGCTTAATTAACATAGTGGCCCTCTCTCTCTCCCCAGGTCCTCCTAAGCTATCTAAAATAGACTGAAAGTCCTTGATAGCAGATTCACAAGCAAACAATTCCTTGTCCTTCATAAAGGCCTCCAGCTGAGGTAGAACCTGCTCTTTCCTCTTTTGCACTGCGTGTTCTGTGAGCACTTTTTCTTTGAAAATAAAGTGGCAGCCTCCATAGCTGAGGGCAGATACACATGTGATTAAAGTAGTAATGTCCAGATTTACTCTCATACATCGACCTTAATGTCTGTTGGAAATGCAATACTTGCTAGTATATTTTCTAAGTCTGCTCTGGTCACCTGCAAAAGCTCAGGGCCCTCATCATCTGATTCACTCTCACTCGGTTGGAGCTCTTCAGGGTGATCTAATGGAGAGTTGACTGCTACTATGTCTCCTCTCACAGGTATGCCCATTTCTTTCAGCTTCTCTGCCATGGAGCTGGAGACACTGTTGTAAAATGCAAAGATGATGTGAGGTTTGCTATATTGCACTGGCTGCTGGTGACTGGCCTGGAGGAAGTCTTCAGCCTGCTCAATGATGCTTTTGTCACCATATTGGTCCCTGCCCAGCCAGGTGTTATAAAGAGCTTCAGCCTTCCGGCCAATGACTTCATTTCATTGTTTATCCAGTTCAGTTTCCATGCAGTTGTGCGGTTCTGAGTTAATTTCTTAATCCTGAGTTCTAATTTGATTGCACTGTGGTCTGAGAGACTGTTTGTTATGATTTCCGTTCTTTTGCATTTGCTGAGGAGTGTTTTACTTCTGATTATGTGGTCCCTTTTAGAGTAGGTGTGATGTGGTGCTGAGAAGAATGTATATTCTGTGGATTTGTGGTGGAGAGTTCTGTATACGTCTATTAGGTTTGCTTGGTCCAGATCTGAGTTCAAGTCCTGGATATCCTTGTTAATTTTCTGTCTTGTTGATCTATCTGATATTGACAGTGGAGAGTTTAAGTCTCCCACTATTATTGTGTGGGAGTCTAAGTCTCTTTGTAGGTTGTCAAGAACTTGCTTTATGTATCTGGGTGCTCCTGTATTGGGTATGTATATACTTAGGATAGTTAGCTCTTCTTTTTGCATTGATCCTTTTACCATTATGCAATGCCCTTCTTTGTCTCTTTTGATTTTTGTTGGTTTAAAGTCTCTTTTATCAGAGACTAGGATTGCAACTCCTCCTTTATGAACAAGCAATTGCTCAGGGATTTCATCACCACCAGGCCTGCCCTACAAGAGCTCCTGAAAGAAGCACTAAACATAGAAAGGAACAACCAGTACCAGCCACTCCAAAAACATACCGAATGGTAAAGACCATCAACACAATGAAGAAACTGCATCAACTAATGGGCAAAACAACCAGCTAGCATCAAAATGGCAGGATCAAATTTACACATAACAATATTAACCTTAAATGTAAAAGAGCTAAATGCCCCAATCAAAAGACACAGACTGACAAATTGGATAAGAAGTCAAAACCCATTGGAGGCTTTGTTCATTTCTTTTCACTCTTTTTTCTCTAATCTTGCCTTCTCATTTTATTTAATTGAGTTGATCTTCAATCTCCAATATCCTTTCTTCTGCTTGGTCGATTTGGCTATTGAAACTTGTGAATGCTTTGTGAAGTTCTTGTATTGCGTTTTTCAGCTCCATCAAATCATTTTTATTCTTCTCTAAGCTGTTTATTCTCATTACTATTTCATCTAAGATTTTTTCAAGGTTCTTAGTTTCTTTACATTGAGTTAGAACATGTTCTTTTAGCTCAGAGAAGTTTGTTATTACCCATCTTCTGAAGCCCATTTTTGTCAATTCATCAGACTCATTCTCCATCCAGCTTTGTTCCCTTGCTGGTGAGGAGTTGTACTCCCTTGGAGGAGGAGAGGCATTCTGATTTTTGGTGTTTTCATCCTTTTTGCACTGGTTTCTTCCCATCTTCATGGGTTTATCTACCTGTCATCTTTGTAGTTGGTGACTTTCGGATGGGGTCTCTGAGTGGATGTCCTTTGTGTTGATGTTGAAGTTATTTCTTTCTGTTTTTTAGTTTTCCTTCTCACAGTCAGGCCCATCTGCTGTAGGACTGCTGGAGGTCCACTCCAGATCCTGCTTGCCTGGGGATCACCTGCAGTGGCTACAGAATAGTAAGAGTTGCTGCCAGTTTCTTCTTCTGTTTTCTCCACCTCAGAAGGGTACTCACCAGATGTCAGCCTGAGCTCTCCTTTATGGGGTGTCTCTTTGGATATACAGGGGTCGGGCAGCTGCTTGAGGAGACAGTCTGTCCCATATAGGAGCTCAAGTGCTGAGCTGTGAGCTCCATTGTTCTGTTCAGAGCTCCTGGGCAGGTACATTTAATTCTGATGCAGCTGAACTCATAACTACCTTTTTTTTCCCAGATGCTCTGTTCTGGGAAGGTGGGGCTTTATTTATAAGCTCCTGGTGTGCTGCTACCTTTTTTCAGAGATGCCCTGCCCAGCAAGGAGGTAGCCTAGTCACAATCTGCCAGCAGTGGCATTGCTGAGCTGCTGTGGGCTCTGCCCAGCTGCTATGTGAACTTCCTTGCAGTTTTGTTTACAGAGGTACAGTTAGAACTGCCTCAGTGATGGCAGTTTGCCTCGATAATGGCAGTTTGCTTCGGTAATGGCTGACTGCCTCGGTAATGACGGACTGCCTCCGTAATGGCGGACTGCCTCGGTAATGGCTTACTGCCTCAGTAACGGTGAACTGCCTCAGTATTGGTGGACTGCCTCGGTACTGGCTGACACCCTTCCCCACCTGAGCTAGACTGTCCCAGGTCCAGCTGTGCTTGCTGTGAAACTCTCAATCCAGAGTGTTTCAGATTGCTCATCTTTGTGGGAATGGGACCCACTGAGCCAGATCATGTGGTTCCCTGTTTCAGCCCCCTTTTTTTCAGTTGAATGGGTGGCTCTGTCTCCCAGGCATTCCAGGCACCAGTTGAAACGGTGCCCAGATTTGTGTGAGTTTTTGTGTGGAGACCTGCAGCACTGGCTGAAACAGCCATGCTGGAAATTCATGGCACTTTTCAGCCTGGGAATCTCCTGGTCTGTGGGCAGTAATAATTCCTTTGGAAATGTGGTGATCACTCACCCTCTGTGTTGTTCTCACTGGGAACTGCACACCAGAGCTGTTCCTATTTGGCCATCTTTGATCTCTCTCAGTTTTTGTGTCTTGATCTCCTTTAGTTCAGCTCTGATTTTGGTTATTTTTTGTCTTTTGCTAGCCTTGGGGTTTGTTTTCTCTTGCTTCTCTAGTTCTTTTAGTTGTGATTTTAGCTTGTTAATTTGAGGTCTTTCTAACTTTTTGATGTGAGCATTTAGTGCTAGAAAGTTCCCTCTTAACACTACCTTAGGTGTGTCCTAGAAATTCTGGTATGCTGTTTCTTTGTTCTTATTAGTTTCAAAGAACTTCTTGATTTTTGCCTTAATTTTATTATTTACCCAAAAGTCATTTAGGAGCAGGTTGTTTAATTCCCATTTACTTGTATGGTTCTAAGCAATTTTTTTAGTCTTGATTTCTATTTTTATTACACTGTGGCTCAGGAGAGTGTTTGGTGTGATTTCAATTCTTTTACATATGCTGAGGATTGTTTTATGTCTGATTGTGTGGTTAATTTTAGAGTATGTGCTATGTGGCAATGAGAAGAATGTCTATTCTGTTGTTTTGGGGTGGAGAGCTCTGCAGAGGTTTATCAGATCCATGTGGTCCAATGTTGAGTTCAGGTCCTGAATTTTGGCTAATTTTCTGCTTGATGATGTGTCTAACACAGTGAAGTGTTGAAGTCTCCCACTATTACTGTGTGGGAGATTAAATCTCTTTTTAGGTCTCTAAGAACTTGCCTTATGAATCTGGGTGCTCTTGTGTTGGGTGCATATATATTTAGGATAGTTAGGTCTTGTTGATTTGAATCCTTTACCATTAAGTAATACCCTTCTTTGTCTTCTTAAATCTTTGTGAGCTTAAAGTCTATTTTGACTGAAATTAGGACTGCAACCCTTGTTATTTTATTATTTCCATTTTGCTTGATAGATTTTTCTCCATCCCCTCCTTTTTTTTTTTCTGAGATGGAGTCTTGCTCTGTCACCCAGGCTAGAGTGCAGTGGCATGATCTCGGCTCACTGCAACCTCCGGCTCCCAGGTTCAGGTGATTCTCCTGCCTCAGACTCCTGAGTAGCTAGGATTACAGGTGTGTGCCACCACACCCAGTTAATTTTTGTATTTTTAGTAAAGACGGGCTTTCACCATCTTGGTGAGGCTGGTCTCGAACTCCTGACCCCATGATCCACCTGCCCTCAACCTCCCAAAGTGCTGGGATTACAGGCATGAGACACAGTCCCCGGCCCATTCCTCTATTTTGAGCCTGTGAGTGTCACCACTTGTGAGACGGGTCTCTTGAATACAGCATACCATGGGGTCTGCTTTTTTATCTAGTTTGCTACTCTGTGCCTTTTAAATCGGGCATTTAGCCTGTTTACATTCAATATTAGTAGAAATATGTGTGGATTTGAACCTGTCATTTTCTTGTTAGCTGACTACTATGCCAGCTTGTTTGCATGGTTGCTTTATAGAGTCACAAGTCTGTGTACTTAAATATGTTTTTTTATTTCCTGGTAACAGTCTTTCTTTTCCATATTTAGTGCTTCTTTCCAGATCTCTTGTAAGGCAGATCTGGTGGTTACAAACTCCCTCAGAGTTTGCTTGTCTGAAAAGGATCTTATTTCTCCCTCACTGAGGAAGCTTAGTTTGGATGGATATGAAATTCTTAGTTGAAGAATTTTTTTAAAAGAATGATGAATATAGGTCCCCAATCTCTTCTGGCTTGTAGGGTTTCAGCCAAGAAGTCCACTGTTAGCCTGATGGGATTCCCTTTGCAGGTGACCTGCTCTTTCTTTCTAGCTGCCTTTAGCATTCTTTTTTTCATTTCAACCTTGGAAAATATGATGATTATGTGTCTTGAGGATGATCTTCTTATGTAGAATCTTGCAGGGGTTCTCAATATTTCCTGAATTTGACTCTTGGCCTCTCAAGTGAGGTTGGGGATGTTTTGATGGATGATATCATGAAATATATTTTCCAAGTTGTTTACTTTTTTCCCATTCATTTCAGGAATGCCAATAGTTCCTAAATTTGGCCTCTTCACATACTACCATATTTTTTGGAGGTTTTGTTCATTCCTTTTCATTCTTTTTTTTTTTTTCATGTTTGTCTGACTGTCTTATTTCAGAGGGCCAGTGTTCAAGTTCCAAAATTCTTTCCTTAGCTTAGTCTGTTCTGCTGTTAATACTTATGATTGCATCATGAAATTCTTGTATTGTGTTTTTCAGCTCTATCAGATCAGTTAGGTTCTTTTTTGTACTGGCTATTTTATTTGTCACTCCTATATTGTTTTATTGTGATTCTTAGTTTTCTTAGATTAGATTTTGCCATTCTCCTGAATCTCGATGATCTTTGTTTATCCATATTCTGAATTCTATTTCTGTAATTTCGGCCAACTCAGCCTCGTTAAGAACTCTTGTTGGAGAGCTGGTGCAGTTCTTTGGAGGACATAAGACACTCTGTTCACTTGAGTTGCTGGAGTTCTTGTGTTGGTTCTTTCTTATCTCTGCATGTGGGTGTTCCTTTAACTGCTAGGCTGCCTCTGATTAAAGTGGTCAGGTGGGGGCAGGGTGGTTGTGCTGGAGTCCCAGATGAGATAGCCCTACCCAGTGAGGAAAAGTGAGAAACAGAACCTGCATGGAGAATAGTTGGCCTCTTTTCCATGAAGTGAATGCTCTGTGCTGGGGGTCCAGACCAGCTCCTGGTCCCTGTGGACTTTCCAGAGCCTGGCAACAAGGGCAAGGGCTGTGAAACAGCAAAGATGGCAACCTGCCCCCTCCCACTGGGAATTATAGGGCTGCTACTGTCTCCACAGCCCCAGCAGAGTGTAACTGGAGACTCAGGACCCTCCCAGTGAGGAGATATGAGATCAGGGGACCCTGTAACAAAAAATCTGCATGCTGGGGGTCCACTTCAGTCCCTTGTCACCTTAGATTTTCTAGCACCTAAAGGTATTAACAGTGAAGGTTGCAAAACAGCAAATATGGCAGCCTCCCCCTTTCTCTGGAAACTCTGTCCCAGGAAGGTACAGACCTGTTGCCAGCCTGAATACAGCTGTAGGGGTGGTTGTAGACCTCAGTCAAAAGATTCCAGTCACTGAAGAGAAACAGGATCTGGAACCCTCATGAAAAACCAGTTTGGCCACTCCTCTGTGGAGCTGCTGCACTGTGCTGGGGGACCACTCCAGTCCCTAGTCAACTTAGACTCCCTAGAGCTCAAATGTAACAATGGCTTAACCTGTGAAAC
>CAUYLG010018016.1:0-5000 GCA_963573385.1 Cacajao melanocephalus | reverse complement strand
GAAGGAGCACAGATGGTTTGAAGAATGTCGAAAAGGTAAGCATGGCACAAGTGGAAGGAGTCAAGGAGAAAGTAATAGGAAAGTTTGACCACACTAGATAATGTAGAATAACAGGTATTATTCCAAATGAAATGAGAACCAGTGAGAAACTGATAGCAGAAATGGCACAGCAGAAGCGTGAAGCCCAGTGGAGAGGCTACAGGGGGAGGCCAGGCCTACTGTGACAGTCAACTGTTCCAAAATGGGTGGGAGCTGTGACAACAGTGAGAGGTGATCAGATTCAGGATGTATTAGGAAAGCAGATCCAACAGCACTGGTTAATGGATTGGGTATGGAGGGTAAAGAAAAGACAGAGATCCATTATACTTTCTAGTTTGAGGACCTGAATAAAATATTAATGCTACTTATTCAGTTGGAGGATCTTGGGTAGCATATATTTTGACTGAGAATATAAAGAATTATTTTTTGGACACATTAACATTTGAGATGCTTATTAGACATTCAAGCAGAAACTTAACATAAGTTACATCTACAAATCTGAATCCCAGTTACATCCACAAATCTGAATCTCAGGAGGGAATTTGTGACTGAAGAATATAAACTTGAGCATACTGAAGGTGTTTAAAACTATTACACAAGGTCGGGCATGGGGGCTCAAGCCTGTAATCCCAGCACTTAGGGAGGATGAGGCAGGCGGGTGACCTGAGGTCAGGAGTTCAAGGCCAACCTGGCCAAAGTGGCAAAACCCCATCTCTACTAAAAACACAAAAATTAGCCAGGCGTGGTAGCAGATGCCTGTAATCCCAGCTACTCAGGAAGCTGAGGCAGGAAATCACTTGAATCTGGGAGGCAGAGGTTGCAGTGAGCTGAGATTGCACCACTGCATTGCAGCCTGGGTGACAGAGCAAGACTCTGTCTCAAAAACAAAAAACAAAACAAAAAAAAACTATTACACAGAATAAGGTCAGCTAAGAAAAGTGTGCAAATGGAAGAAAAAGGAGAGCTGAGGCCTGAAACCTGAAGTGTGCCAACACTGAGAGGTCAGGGTTGGGAGAGGAGCTAGTCGGGGGAAAGGAGCAATTAGTGAGGTAACAAATCCTAAGAGAGTGGTGTCATCTCAGATGCTGAAAGAAGGAAATGTTCAAAAAGGCAAGATTGGCTAACAGTCCAAAATGTTACACAGAGCATAAGCCAGGAGGTGACAGAGAACTGACCTTTGGCTTGACGAGTAGGGAGATGAGTGGCTTTATGAATAAGAGCAACTTCTGTGAAATAGTGAGGGTGAAAAGCTGATAAGAGTGGGTTCCATATATTTAGGATATATTGACTATTCATAGTCATGGTAGGAATTTTACTAAAGAAGAGCAAAGAAATGGGCTAGACATGGGGATGGGGTCAAGAGAGGATTTGTTTTTATTTAAGACAGATGACCTTATACTTGAAGTCTCATGAGAATAATTTAGTTAGAGAGATAAAATAATGATGCAAGTGAGACATGACAGTTGTGGAAGAATGGCTGGAACCAGTGACCTTAGAGGAGCACAGAACTCCTCATTTTAACAAGAGAAAAGTTGATATACAAGCGCATGTAAAGGTTGGTCAATTTGATGATGCAAAGATGAGGTCATCCTCTTCTGAATACTTCTGATTTCTCACTGAAATAACAAATGAGGTCACCAGATAATAGTGAAGAATGGGAAAATGGAGTTGAAAGTCTGATGACAGAGGAGATGATACCAATTTGCCTTCTCAGAGATGAGGACAGCAAGTACACCAGGGAAATGGAGTAGGGCTCACAGAGATCACTTTCCCTGCTTCCTTTCACTGCTCATGGCCAATCCTGAACAGACTGCCCACTTCCACAAATACATGATTGTTTTATAAAATCTATAGAATCATCATTCAGAACTGAGATGAGCTTTGAGTAACCGTAGCCTCCATTTACTCATTGCCATGTGTATAGAAAATTTGCTTCTTCCTAGCTTATAAAAAGGCACGCTGGTCATCTGAATAATAAGTGGGAGATCCTTTGAGAGGAGAATCATCTTCTACATGTCCAAGACAGAGATGGAATCAGCCAACTACCCTTTCTGCAGGAGGAGTATCCCTCTCTTCCTGAGTGAAATTGACTAGAGATGTTAAGTGGATTTTAAAAAGTAATCTTTATATTAACACTAGTGTATCTAATTTTTATTTTTCATATTTTTCATTTAACTAATGAATCATGTCATGATTCAATTTCCAGCTGTTCACATTAGGGTTAAAATGAAAATGCATTTGAAATAATTTAGGGAACTCCATAAAAAGAAGATTAAACTCCAGTACTCTGTTTTGTCAGCTTTTGGGGGCCCCCAAAGAATTGAAATGCAGAAGCTACTATATTAAATTTAGTTAGAATCAAAATAAATTTTTACACATAGAGCCATCCAGCCAAATAAGTCTAAAAGATAGGGAATAATATGATTAATGCCTTTTACATTTTTTACTTGTGGTTATATTTGGAAAATTTGAAATAAACCAGTGTCCATTATTTCTATGGAGATATATGAGAATGTAGTTTTTAGAGGATATCTGTCTGATTTAAATAATAAACAGACATAATATCTTTCTGTTGGGAACCAACGAACAATTTGAGGTAAGAAGAAAACATGAAGATGGTGTGTAAAGCCAAAGAACCGTAAATGTCCTCTGAGATGACGATTGTAAATACTTTGTTTACTTGTCTGATTTCTCTGTAACTTAGCAGTGTTACATGAGGGAAATGGCCAAAATTCTTAGAAACTACTTTATACATTTGCACAGTTTGAAGTTAGCAAATCTTACAATCTCCTTGGCAAACCCTTTATGTTTTCCCTTTGGAAATATGATAAACTTGTTTATTCTATTTGTCAGTTTTCCGTTTCTGAGTTTCTTCAGTGAATTTGTTATCTTCTTTATGTAACCAAGCTGTCCCAAGCATTCTATGGCCACAAGTACAAAGAGAAATTAAGCATATGAGTAATAATAAGGAATAATAGTTTGCATAGCACAAGGTTTTGTTAATTGTAAACAAAATTGGACAATTATTTTAGCTTTAAATCATACTACATATTACTTAAAATATGTCTTCTGAATTGCCTTTAAGAAGCACATTTTTGAGGAGATCCAAGATGGCTGATTAGGAGCAGCTCAGGATTGCAGCTCCCAGTGAAAGTGCGGAGGGTGAATGGACGCCACGTTTCCAGATGGATTTTTATTGCCCACAGACCAGGAGATTCTCAGGCAGAGAAGCCCCATGGGTCGCCAGCACGGCTGTTTTGGCCAGCAAGGCTGTTTTGGCTGGCGTGGCGGTTCTCCACACAAAATACACAGGACCAGGCACCATTTTACCTGGCGATTGGAGCTCCTGGGATAGAGAGTCACCCATTCAACAGATTAAAAAAAAGGGACTAAAATAGGGAGCCAGGTCAGGAGATTCCTGGGCAAAAAACACCACAAATCTCAGCGCAGCTGTTTCAGCTGGCGCAGTGGGTCATTGCACAGGAAATCACACAGATCCCGGCACCTTTTCAACAGGCGACTGGAACACCTGGGACACAGACTCACCCATTCAACTCAAAAAAAAGGGTTCTGAGGCAGGGAGCCAGGTGATCAGGCTCGACTGGTCCTACCCCCACAAAAAAAACAGCAGTCTGAAATGCTCTGGATTGAAAGATTCACAGCAAGCACAGCTGAGTCCGGGATGGTCTAGCTCTGTGGGGGAGGGGCGTCTGCCATTACCGAGACAGTCCACCACTACGGAGGTAGTCTGCCATTGCTGAGGCAGCCTGCCATTGCCGAGGCAGCCCACCTTTACAGAGAGTCCACCATTACAGAGGTGGGCCACCATTGCCGAAGCAGTTCTAACTATACCCGAATAAACAGGACTGCAGGGAAGTTCACACAGCAGCTGAGTGGAGCCCACAGCTGCTCAGCAAAGCGTCTGCAGGCAGACACTGACTAGGCTGCCTCCTGGCTGGGCAGGACAGCCCTGAAAAAAGGCAGCAACACAACAAAAACTCATAAATAAAGCCCTAAATCCCTGGGACAGAGCACCTGGAGAAAAAAAAGGGGGGGTTATGAGTTCAGCTGCAGCAGACTTAAATGTACCTGCTCAGCAGCTCTAAATGAACAACGGAGCTCACAGCTCAGCATGTGAGCTCCTATAAAGGACAGACTGTCTCCTCAAGCAGCTCCCTGACCCCCGTATATCCAAAGAGGCACCTCATAAAGGAGAGCTCAGACTGACATCTGGTGGATATCCTTCTGGGATAAAGATAGCAGAAGAAGGAACTGGCAGCAACCCTTACTGTTCTCCAGCAGCTGCAGGTGATCCCCAGGCAAGCAGGGCCTGGAGTGGACCTCAGCAGTCCTACAGCAAAGGGGACTGAATGTTAGAAGGAAAACTAAGAAACAGAAAGAAATAACTTCATCATCAACAAACTTCATCAATCAACATCTACTCAGAGACTCAATCTGAAAGTCAACAACTACAAAGACGACAGGTGGATAAATGCACAAAGATGGGAAGAAACCAGTGCAAAAGGGATGAAAACACCCGAAACCAGAATGCCTCTCCTCCTACAAGGGATCACAACTCCTCACCAGCAAGAGAACAAGGCTGGATGGAGAATGAATGTGATGAATTGACAGAATCAGGCTTCAGAAGGTGGGTAATAAGAAACCTCTCTGAGCTAAAAGAACATGTTCTAACCCAATGCAAAGAAACTAAGAATGTTGAAAAAAGATTTGATGAAATGCTAATGAGAATAAACAACTTAAGAGGAATATAAGTGAATTGATGGAGCTGAAAAACACAACACGAGAACTTCGCAAAGCATGCACAAGTTTCAACAGCTGAGTTGACCAAGCAGAAGAAAGGATATCAGAGGTCGAAGATCAACTCAATGAAATAAAATGAGAAGGCAAGATTAGAGAAAAAAGGGTAACAAGGAATGAACAAAGTCTTCAAGAAACATGGG